>CM042015.1:69607809-69752809 GCA_023525715.1 Cichorium intybus | reverse complement strand
GGTTGTTGCCCTCCGACGAAGAGAGTAGTAGCGACAAGAGGCGAATTGGTTATCAGAGGAGGAGAGTCACGAGAGCGTAGTCGAGGTGGTACGAATATGGTGAGATTGTGGATAAGCTTTGAACCTACTCGAGGTGGTAGAACTATGGATGAGTTGAGGAAAATGGTCTACGCCTGGTTGACGGAGATGGAGGTGTCGCCGGAACCAGAAACGGTGGTTAAAATTGGAGACAATTGTATTTTAAAACCAAAATTGAAAGTTCGGTGACCTATTGGGCGCAATTAAAACTTCAGTGACCTAATGGGTAACTTTTGTATTATTTTTTGGATCATTAACCCTAATGGGTAACTTTTGTATTATTTTTTGGATCATTAACCCTTTTGTATTATTTTTTGGATCATTAACCCTTTTTAATAACCAGGAAAAGTATGTGCCACTATTATCTTTCATCAATTATACTTTATTTTGAAGGGAAAATGACTTATAAGGGTAATTATGTTTTAAAACTGTTCAAAAAACATCATCCAAGTTTGGTCTGTTCAAAAAACACCATCCAAGTAAAACATTTGTACAAAAAACACCATCCAAGTAAGGCTTTTGTACAAAAAACACCAACGAACTACATGTTTTGTTCAAATTTTACCCGATGGTAACCGGCTCTTGCAGGTTAAAGGATGACTTGGCCTAATATTTAGCGACATGACATAATAACAGATGAACAGTTTAACCTGCAAGAGCCGGTTACCATCGGGTAAAATTAAAACAAAACATATAGTTCGTTGGTGTTTTTTGTACAAAGGCCTTACTTGGATGGTGTTTTTTGTACAAAGGCTTTACTTGGATGGTGGTTTTTGAACAGACCAAACTTGGATGATGTTTTTTGAACATTTTTGAAACATAATTACCCTTATAAGTCATTTTCCCTATTTTGAAAGTCAAATTTGTTTCATTACATTTAGAAGTATTTTATGTTATCATAATAGTTTAAGCATCAATTCTTACTTTTTTTCCTACGTCAATTTGTTATATATCTTTTGTAGCCTTTGACTTTTCTTTTTCTTAAAAGGTAGTTAAAATGATCCTAATCCAAAATTAAAAATTTAAAATTCAACATAGTCTTTTATAGTTAATATAAAATCAAATAGAACAAAAAGATTTAGAATCTTATAAAAATAGTTTTTTTAATGATATTATATTATTTACATGGACTTATTCAATATATATATATATATATATATATATATATATATATATATATATATATATATATATATATATATATATATATATATATATATATATATATATATATATATATATATATATATATATATATATATATATATATATATATATATATATATATATATATATATATATAGTTCTAAGTTATATTGGCGACAACAGTTATTGTGAGACCGTGCGGACAGTGTTATTTTGTGAGAAATGACGAATAAAATATTTTTTTATTGGTAATGTGAATACAAAACAAACATATTCTCATAGAATTATTATCATTAAATCTTTTATACGGGTTATATGGAGTTTTTATGATTATCATTTTGTCAGAATGATAATTAGTAAATCAGAATATGTAAAACACAAGAATGAATGATAATGATTGAAAAATGTGTTTTAATAGCATCAATTCCAAGAATGTGTTTTTTTAGTATTTATATTAACAAAAAAAAATATTTTAATCCTCATTTGTCACAGAATAGCAGCATCCGCACGGTCTCACAATAATTGTTGTCCGCAATATAGCCTATATATATATATATATATATATATATATATATATATATATATATATATATATATATATATATATATATATATATATATATATATATATATATAAGCCATGAAATCTTTGAACTTAATTTCCATAGACAGGTAGTATTTGCTTGTATAGTAAACTAGTGGTTGCACCTTGCGCCATGCAGCGGGAACTCTATAAAGGAATAGATGGAAAAAATAGCAACATAAGCAGTTTAAAGTTTTGTGTTACATTTCGTTGGATAGTCTCTTTGCCGATTCATTGTTGTGTTTCTGTTTCAGAACAACTGAACTCTTTTACGTAAATAACAATGTTGTTTTTTGCAACAAAAAATGAAACAATACAGCTGACGATTTCCCATTTATTTCAAAATTTAGTTGCTACCTATTTTATCATAAAAAATTTCATAATAAAATGGTGTCGATAATATTTTTTTTTTCAAAAATATATTTTGATATAAATAATTTAGAATTAAAAAGAACACACATGTAAAAAACGTTTATAATATTTTAATAATAACTTAAAAAGAAAATAAATTAGTAATAATTCAAAAAGAAGATAGGGAATCAAAAATCAAACAAAATCCTCAAAATGTGCAGGTTGCGTGATTCAAACCAAAGACGTTTTGTTTACTAGTATTGCGCTATACCGCTAGGCTACACAAATGTTTTTTTTCTCTACCAGCACGTATTTAATGTAAACAATTTGTAATGTGTTACTGTTCATGCTTCACAAATCGTAAGGAATCTTATATCTTATAAAGGAATTATTTTTCCTCTCACCACATGCATTTGAAGCCTTCATGACCTTTCAAATTCTCATTTAATATAATCAATATATTAATTTAAATATTTTATCATATTAATTTGAGATTTTTTTTCTTTATCCCACATTGCTTCACATACATATATGACCTCTTCTCTTTCTCTTATATAATACAATTCATTTGTTTTCATTATGTATTAAACTTGATCTTTCAAGTCTATTATTATTTATGATCATTTTATCATAGAAACATTCTTTTATCGCAAGTTTTAAAAGATTTTTACTATTTAGTTTCAACTATAAAACGTATTGAAACTCAAAAGTAAAAATTAAAATTAGTAAAAACTTTAAAATAGTTGACTAGGTTGGAAGTTTATAGTACGTCGTTTTTAAAAAGTGACATCGGTGTAACATTTTTCGATTCACCATTATGTATATGTGTAGTTAGTTCCTTACTTAAAATTTTAAAAACTTGACTAAGTTTAAAGTTTATAGTGTGTCGTTTGTAAAAAGTGACACTGGTGTAAACATTTGTCGATTTACGAATATGTATATACGTAGAAATTTTATTAAAACTAAAAAATGAAGATAAATATTACTAAAAAAATTGAACTTTATATATAATCTAAACATATGATATATTAAACATAAATTGTTATCATAATAGATACCATGTTTGCATCCAAAACTCCAAAAAGTTACATAACAACTTTTTTAAATTCAATTATAAATAGATAGTCAAACATTAAAACCTAGAAACATGCTATTAAAATCTATTATTAATTAGTGGTCAATTTATCATATAAAAATATATTTTTATCTCAAAGTTTTAACAATTATCCTATTTCAAAATCATCAAAACTAAAAAGATGAATATTTAAAAGAGTTAAAAACTATTAAAATACCAATTGAGTTGCACGTTTATATTAAGTCGTGGCCATAGTTCGATGTGTGATGACAACGTTGTAAACATTTTATTTCGATTTCATAAGATTTATGCACATCGAACTTTCAAACAATAATCCTTCAAAATTCAAACAAATATGTTTATAACTATAAATATTATAATAGATGTCATTTAATCAATATAGTTTAAGATGAATGGAATGTTGCAACTGATTCGTACCCGTCCAAATTTTATGAAAACGATTCTAAAACTAAAATCAAAGGTTCATAGAATGTTGCAACTGATTCGTAATCCGGTTACAATCAAGAACACAAAAGAACAAATATATGAGAGAAATGATTTTAACATCTCTACGTATAGATGTTTCTTTCCTTGAAATTTGTTTCTTAAACTATGTGGGATGAAAATTATATTATCCTCTTTACTTATAGATGTTTGATTTATCTTCAATTGTGTTTTTAAGCGATCTGGGATAACAAAATAACACACTATGAAGGAAATTTTGATCCCACATCGTCATGACAAACCAACTCAAGAAACTTTTTTATTCTCTAAATAAAGGTCTCCCTCAAGTTAAAACAATTATATAAATCATTTGATATTTTTTTACTCTCGGAAATATTTCCAAATATTAAAGTTCAAGAAAATATATAGTTAAAGTTTTTTTATCTTAAACAAATTTATGTATTATTATATAGTTGAAAATAATGAAGAGATTTCTCTCTCTCTCTCTCTCACTCACTCTCTCTCTCTCTCTCTCTCTATATATATATATATATATATATATATATATATATATATATATATATATATATATATATATATATATATATATATATTAATTTGGTAATAGAATAACATGCATTTGTTTATATGTTAACTAATAAAAAAATTACCTGCGCAACGCGCACACATTCGCCTAGTTAAAACTATAAACTATGCGAAGCTGGTTGACCCAAGACCCAGGAAAACAAAAACCGGAAATTGTTGCAAAAGAGATTCCAACGTGTTTAACCATTAGGCCGATTCTGCTTTTGCTATTAAACTCCAAACAAAAACTATAAAGACAATTGAAATTGATTAAAATATTAGTATCTATCCATCCAATGGTTTTTGTAAACAGGGGTAATAGATGATTGCAAAGTGTACATTAACTCATATTTTTTTTAGAATGACATACATTAACTCATATAAAAACGAAAATTTTCATTCTTTCAAATATAGGTTTGAAAAAAAAAAGATGATCTAATAGATGCTTCAATTCTTTTTTTTTTTCTTTTTTTTTCTGTTTCTTAATACTTGTGATCTATAAATAACTTAAATGAGCCATATACCTTTTTTTTCTTCAAATTTTGTTTTTTTTTTTGTTATATAGTAAAAGTAAATGATAAAAATTAAAATAATGAAAACTTAAAATTTATAAAATATGAACTTAAATATTCTTTGAGATAATAATGAAATATTTTTTTGGTTACAAGTATTAGTATTTTAATGGGTTAATTAGTTTTCTGAAAGCAAGAGGCTAGAAGGCCCTAAAAGAAAAAAAAAACAAAAAACAAAGATATCAGGCCGAAATTCGAATCCAGAGTCAATAAAAATAAAAACAATAATAATAATTTCATTAGTTGGATTATACAAAAATTATGTTTTAGTTGTTGTAGTTGCTTTTAATAGAATTTATGTTTTCAATAGGTGTGGCTTAAAAACGGCAGCCTGCCTCCTATTGAGGGTATTTAATAAAGGCTCGTGCATATTAGCAGAAATATTTCAAACGTGTATTATTGTATAGTCAAAGTCAGTTTAGTCTTTCCTCAGTTCATTCCTCTGTATAAATACATGTATTGTAAATGGACTACGTAGACAATTTTTATCAATTCTCTATATGGTATCAGAGCTTTATACCTTATAAATCTTCAATTTTTTTTTCCATATTTCCCTTCTATGCCATGGCGACCGGCACTCCACACCTTCTGAATCTTGCGACCACCACTACCTCTTCTCTCAATTTTCAAATACCTTCAATTGCAATCAAACTTGATCGAGGAAATTATTCTCTTTGGCGTACCACCATCATTGCCGCCCTAGAAACCTTCGATCTTGACGCCTTTGTCCTCAATCCGCAACCACCCCCGACAGAAATTACTGTTCCAGCCACAAATGGAACCCCGGCTACTGCAGATGCTCCAGCAATTCCGGCTACTCCGGCCACCACCGTATCCAACCCGAAGTTTATCGCTTGGAAGAAGCGTGACAGATTTGTTCTCTTATGGCTCCAATCTACCCTCTCTGAGCGTGCCCTAGCTATCGTGACCCGATGTCACTCCTCCCGAATGGCCTGGCAGGCTATTGAAAAGAATTTCCAAGCCCAAACAAGGGCCTGTCGCATGCAGCTAAAAGCCCAACTCCAAACCCTTTCCAAAGGGTCCATGTCTATGGTCGAATACATTGAACGAAAGCGTTCAATTGCAGACTCTTTGGCTGAAAATCTTTCTCCGGTGAATGATGAAGATTTAATTGGATATATTCTCCTTGACCTCGATTCATCTTACAGTGCTTTCACCACTACATTTATGATGAAAAGTGACACACTGTCCATCGATGATCTTGTAGGCCTTCTCCTCCAAGAAGAAGCTCGCATAGATCAAGAGCACCTTCGACAGATCTCGGTACCACCCACATCCACTGCTCTCTATGTTAATCGATCAACTCAGCAACCACCTGTTCAAAAGCAAAACTCTAGCTCTTCTACAGCTCCTCGAAACACGGACTCCAGACGTCGCCGCCCTGTGTGTCAACTATGTACTAAACCCGGTCATGAAGCCATCGATTGCTGGCAGCGGGGAAATCAAACAGATTTCCCGTCTCGACGTCCCAATCCACGCAACCAGCAAAGACAGGCCAATGTGGCTTAATTCAATAGCCCATCAACCGTGATTGATCCAGCATGGTACTTCGATACAGGAGCCACCGATCATGTGTCCCCTGACCTTCAAAAACTCAATCTTGCTGAGGAGTACAAAGGGGATGACAAACTTCAAGTGGGCAATGGTAACCAACTGTCTATTTCTCATGTCGGTTCATCTTTTTTGCATCATCTTAAATTGCCTAATGTGCTTATTGTTCCTAAACTAACCAAAAATCTTCTCAGTGTCTCAAAGTTAACCCAAGATAATGATGTCTATGTTGAATTTTGGCGTAACCATTGCAATGTTAAGTCTTTTCAGGGGAAAACAATCCTCCGAGGGGACGTCAATGAAGGTCTCTATCGGTTGCCTCACACTAAGAATAAAGTTGCATTCACCGGTGTTCGTACCTCTCTTCATGGATGGCACAGGCGACTTGCACATCCTCATGAACCAGTGTTAAGGCGTTTAGTTTCAACGTTTCATCTTCCTACTTCATCAAATAAATTCCCCAATGTCTGTGACTCATGTCAATTAGGAAAAAGTCATCGGTTTCACTTACCACCCTCTCATGTCACATCTTCCAAACCTTTTGAATTAGTGTACTCAGATGTTTGGGGTACTTCCCCTGTTTTTTCATTGAATGGATCACGATATTTTGTCTTGTTTATTGATGACTGTACCAAATTTGTATGGGTTTATTTTTTATCTCACAAATCACAAGTCTTCTCTACATTCTTACAATTTCGAACCATGATTAAAAATCAATTTTCTTGTGATATTAAAAGCTTACAAACCGATTGGGGTGGTGAATACCGAAATGTGTAAACTTTTCTTCAAAATAATGGTATTATTCATCGTGTTTCTTGTCCCCACACACCTGAGCAAAATGGTGCTGTCGAACGCAAAAATCGTGTCATAGTTGAAAAAGGTCTAACTCTTTTCGCTCAATCTTCTTTACCTCAAACATTTTGGGAACATGCTTTCAAAACCTCCACATATTTACATAATCGTACCATCACACCTTTGCTAAACTATGAGTCTCCATATCAAAAGTTATATCACAAAATTCCAGACAACAACTTCCTGAAAACTTTTGGCCGCCTATGCTACCCTTTCTTGCGCCCCTACAACAACCATAAACTTGATTTTCGGTCTCTTCCTTGTATTTTCATTGGATACAGTGCCTCACACAAGGGTTACCTTTGTTTTCACCAATCTTCCTCTCGCATATACATTTCCCGACATGTAATCTTTGATGAGGACATATTTCCTTATCTTACTCACACACCCGCTACCACTACATCTGTTCCTAATTTACCTTCTACATCTTCTAATATTCTTGAGTGTGCAAATCAAATTCATTCCATCACTCCACCAGCTCCAACTCCTTCTATTCCTCCCAGTCCATCTATTACTCCGTCTCCAGTCAGCCCTTCACCAATCAGTCCTTCACCCACTAGTCCGTCACCAACCAGTCCTCATCCTGATCATCACACATCTCCTACCTCACCAATTTCACCACCTTCCTCTACTCATCCGCCATCTCCTATTAGCTCACGGAAAAGACAAAACAATCCCATCCCATCTCATTTTCGTCCAGCAGAACAAAATCAGCACCCAATGGTTACTCGTGCCCGCACCAACTCTCTAAAACCCAAAGCCTTGACAGCCACCACATCTTCCAATAAAAATCTTGAACCCCGAACCTTTCTTCAAGCAAATAAGCACAAATCTTGGCAAATTGCGATGAAAACAGAATACGATGCTCTCATGAAAAATAAGACTTGGTCGCTTGTTGATTGTCCAGCTAATGCTAATGTTGTCGGTTGTAAGTGGATTTTCAGGATCAAAAGGCGAGCCGATGGTTCCATAGAACGACACAAAGCAAGGTTGGTCGCTCAAGGTTTCAGTCAAGAAGCAGGTGTTGATTTTTTTGACACATTTAGTCCTGTTATAAAACCTACTACTATTCGCCTCGTACTGTCAATTGCACTATCTCAAGGTTGGCGTATAAGGCAACTTGACATCAACAATGCTTTTCTAAATGGTGATCTATCTGAAGTCGTTTATATGAAACAACCAAAGGGTTTTGAAGACTCAACGAAACCAAATCATGTCTGTCGATTGCATAAAGCTCTATATGGGCTTAAACAAGCACCAAGAGCTTGGTTTACCAAGCTCAAACACTACCTAGTTACCAATGGCTTTCGTGCGTGTCAATCGGACACTTCTCTATTTGTTCACGTTTCCCCCTCATCAACTATATATGTGCTTGTATATGTTGATGATCTAATTGTCACAGGTACCAATGATGCTCATCTCCAACAGTTCATAACTGCTTTGGATCGTGTTTTTTCATTAAAAGACCTTGGCGACTTGCATTTTTCCTTGGTCTTCAGATTACCAGAAATGCAAATGGGCTGACTTTGTCACAACAGGCCTACATTCAAGATGTACTTGATCGCAGCAACATGTCCAAAGCAACTTCGATTACTACACCGGCTGATCCACAATGTCGTCTTCATCGAAATGGGGATCCCTTTCCTGATCCTACTCTCTACAGACAAGTGGTTGGGTCTCTCCAGTATGCTACTATTACACGACCAGACATTGCATACTCTGTCAATCGTGTATGTCAATTCATGCATTCTCCAACAAATCAACATTGGCAAGCTGTAAAAAGAATACTTCGCTATTTAAACGGGACGATTGCGCACTGCCTACACTTCAAACCAACCACTGCTAAGTCCTTGCATGCGTTTTCTGATGCCGGGTGGAACTCTGATCGTGATGACAGTCGCTCACAGTATGGGTTTGCTGTTTTTCACGGATCAAATCTTATCAGTTGGACATCTAGAAAACAAAAAGTGGTAGCTAGGTCAAGCACCGAAGCCGAATATCGTTCGTTGGCTTATACTACAGCAGAACTAATGTGGATCAAACAATTACTATCTGATCTTCAAGCACCGATCAGTCATCCACCCTTAATTCTATGTGACAACGTAGGAGCCATATTCATGAGCAAGAATCCGGTAATCAGCACACGTTAAAAGCACATTGCTCTTGATTTTCATTTCATCCGTGAGCAAGTCGAGTCTGGTCAACTCAAGATCGGCTATGTCTCCTCTGTTGACCAATTGGCGGACATCTTCACAAAACCATTGGCCAAAAGTCGTGTTCTTCTTCTTCGTTCCAAGCTGCAAGTCCGTCCCGCCCTTGAGCTTGCCGGAGGGTATTAGCAGAAATATTTCAAACGTGTATTATTGTATAGTCAAAGTCAGTTTAGTCTTTCCATAGAAGTAGGAGTATATCTCTCATTTTTCAGTTCATTCCTCTGTATAAATACATGTATTGTAAATGGAATACGTAGACAATTTTTATCAATTCTCTATAATGCATGACTTCCATATTTCAAGGTCATCATGGAATTCTGGATAAGAAAGTTTTTTTTAATCGTCAAGGTTTTTATTATAAGAACCTAAAAATCTAGCAAAAATGAAAGATAGGGAGAAAACAGGAAAATTACAAATTTTGGAAAGGACAACAATTCTTGCCCGATTACAATTTTTAGTTTTACTCGTATATTTTATCCAACCAATAACTAAAGCAAATTCATTATCTGTCATTTTCAAGGAAAAAGTTGTAACCTTGATAAACGTCCTGTCGTTCCTCGTCTTTCGAATACATCAAAGCACCCTATATATAATAGCCAGGAGCACTATTTTTCCCGGACGGTGGCCTTATCTGGCTGCAAAATCAATGACTTCCTCTACTTTTGAGAAACTTCGAGAGGGAATACCACACCAATTGAGCAACCAGACCAAAACGTCTTTAGCAAATAGACATTCCACAAGGGCATGGTCGGCAGTCTCGTCAATACCATTACAAAAAGGGCACAAAGGAGATGGGATATTAATACCTCTAACGCCAAAAATCGAGGTTGAAGTAATTCTACCCAAAAAGGCTCTCCAAACAAAGCAAATGATTTTTAAAGGAAGGATGTTGAAACATATTAAAGTAGATGAAGAAGAAATGGTTAATCGTTAATCTATCAACTGTCGCATGATGTCGACATAGTAGCACCCGTCTGTAGAATGATTAAAACACCAATGATCCAGACTATCAACAAGGTGTAGCTGTTAATCAGAGTTTGCAATTGGTTAAATTCTGAGACCTCTAAAAGGATGTTTAGCAGCCTCTTCCATGCCCAAGATGGACCAACAACCGAAATTCTTTAAGAAACTAAACAAGACTTGAGTTTATCAATCGTAAACAGGGAGGAAATTTGGTCCTCCAACACTCCACTGACTAACTAGTTTTATTTCCAATATAATGTGTTCGCGCTATGACTTACAATGCAAGAATTTTTTTTCCAAATTCAATACCAAAGCTTTCAAAAACAGCATTTGTTTTGGCGATATAATTCCAAACACCAAAGGGTTTGTTTTGCCTGATTCATGTTTAGCTTGTGTATACCCCCTAATTACATGGCTACACAACGCGTTTTTTTCTTTAGTCTCCAAATCTATTTAGATCAAAGCCAAATTAAGAGTCATAAGGGATCCGGTAACAGGCCCCCGTCTTTTTTTTAAGACATGAACTTTGTCTCAAGCCACCCAATTAATTTTGACTTTTCTTCACTTCCTACCTATAGGAACCTCGTATGATGTTTTTCAAGAGCCTCAATTACACAAATAGGAGCTTTGAAAACCGAGAAGTAATAATGAGGGAGACTACTGCAAACTAATTTAACCAAAGTAAGTCATCCCCAAAAGAAAGAGATTTTGATTTCCAACTAGATAGTTTTTCGTGTAGTCACTCCATTATCGGCTTCCAATTCTTCTTGAGAGCTATATTGGCCCTTACCAAAATTCCTATGTAAGTGAACGAAAAGGAACCCGCATTACAGCCTAATATCTAGCATTACATCAAATTTCAATTTCAGAGACCGTAATACGAAAAGGAACTCGCATTCTCGAATGGATTGGTGGACGCTGCATTGCACCACTATTCATAATCTCTACATTGTAAAATTCTTCAAGTGAAATTCAATCGAACAGACATTGGTTCTGGAACTTCCGGTTATCAGGTATATGTTTTCCCAAGTTAAATTATTTTTCTTCTTCTACACATGTCGCGACCTGAGGTGGTGGTGGTAATCGGATTGTCCCCCTCCCCCATATATTAACACAAACATACAAACAATTGTTTCATAGATTTGGTACGTGTTTTTGTATAAATGTTCATCCATGTCCAATTATGAATATTTGAGCTTCTGTATAAACGTATACATGTTTAATTATGAACATTTGAGTTTTTGTATAAATGTATACATGTTCATCCATGTTCAGTTATGAACATTTGAGTTTTTGTTTAAATATTTATCAATGTTCATTTCTGAACATGTGTGTATGTTCGTATATTTTTTAAATGTTCGTTAATATTCATCAATATTCATTTCTGAACATGTGTGTATGTTCATATATTGCATCAATGTTTATTTCTGAAAATTAATTGTTTTAGCCTTACATTGTTGTACTTAACAGGTTTGTCAACAAGGAATAATATGTGTACATGAGATCCACAAAATATGTTGTGATCGTGAAGCAAAGATTCAGACCCAAAGAAGCTGATGAAAGTGACCAATTTCTGGGATTTTGAAGACAATGTTCATCCATGAACATATGTTCATCTCTGAACAAGTATGTATGTTCATATATTTCATTAATGTTCATTTCTGAACATGTTGTATTTTACTATATTTTGTTAATGTTATCAATGTTTGTCGATATTCATTTCTGAACATATTGTCTGTTACTATATTTCATCAATGTTCATCAATGTTCATTTCTGAAAATTAATTGGTTATTAATGTTCATTTATGAACATGTGTCTATGTTTGTATATTTCATCAAGGTTCATATCTAAACATGTTGTATGTTACTATATTTCGTCAATGCTTATCAATATTCATTTCTGAACATTGATTGGTTATCAATGTTCATTTCTGAACATGTGTGTATGTTTGTACATTTCATCAATATTCATTTCTGAACACGTTGTATATTACTATATTTCGTCAATGTTCATCAATATTCATTTCTGAACATGTTGTTTGTTACTATATTTCATCAATGTTCGTCAGTGTTCGTCAATATTCATTTTGGAACATGTGTGTATGTTCATATATTCCATCAATGTTCGTCAATGTTCATTTTTGAACATTAATTGTTTATGAATGTTAATTTATGATAGATGTTACTGGAATTTACAAATAAAGTGTCTTAATAGCTAATTTTATGAATATTAATGTTCATTTATGAACATAATAGCTATAAATTAGGAATATATTTAATAAATTATTGTTTTCTTTTTAAATAAAAATGTTATTTTACCATCATACCCTTATCACCCTAATTTGATCTAAAGGTCAAAAAGATGGTTCTACGGTTCTATTTCTAATTTTGATTCTATGTTGATACATATAACCACGTGAAAAATGTTCATATTCATTTATGAACACATGTTCATCTTATCATCTATGAAAATGAAAATTACATATGTTAATAAATGAACATGGATAATTTTCACATGGTTCTATGGTTAGATGATATAATATGAACCTATCCATATATATATATATATATATATATATATATATATATATATATATATATATATATATATATATATATATATATATATATATATATATATATATATATATATATATATATATATATATATATATATATATATATATACATATATATATATATATATATATATATATATATATACATATATATATATATATATATATATATATATATATATATATATATATATATATATATATATATATATACACACACACACACACTCATCTTTCCTTTAATGAAAAATTTTTTTACACTTTTTTAGATTATTTGATTGCTTAATTATGCAGAAACAAAAACTAAATATATTACAAATGGTTTGAAATAATTTCTAACAAACTTGTATAGAGTAGTTGTAAAAATATCGTACCATTTTATATACTTATAAACCCATCTTACCTTTAGTATCAAGAACTTGATTGTTGGGTCATTCTCATACACTTCAAACATCCTTAACATCTGAACAATCTGCATAAAACTCAATTGTTTATAGGAGATCGCACTTATATAAATATATAAGAACATATCACAAAGGGTGGTTTGGCTTGTTTTTTACTCAAAAAGTGTTTTTTAGGCTAAAGTGCTTATTGATTTACGGTGATGATAAATGAGTTTTTTTAAAAAACATCTTTGGATTACTTTGTGATGGCAAATGTTATAAGTTGATAAATCATTTTCTTAAAAAGTGTTTGACTTAGCTTATATTTGTAAAATGGTTAAAAAATTTATGTAAAGGGTTAGGTTTATTACAATGGGCATTATGGTCTTTTGATATCAAGAAGCTAAAAGTTGTCTCCAATAGTAAGGTATTAGCTATTTTTTAAAATTTTCTTTCTGAATGTGTTAAAAATTATTTCAAAAAACACATTTGAGTCTGTCAAACACTTTTTTTATTTATTAACTTTTTAATAAGTCAATAAATCAATAAGGAGTTTTCAAACATTATCTCAAACACCTTCATAATTGAAACTTACAACTTCGTAGTTCAGGCAATTCAGCTTTTCTGGTCTGTTTATTATCACATTCTTTCCATTAGGTATATCTTCAAAAATTACCTGTCAAGATTAAATATTATGATCATTATAGCTCAATAATGATATAATATCTTTTCATAATTTTTAGTTTTTATAAGTCTAATTTATCTAAGTATAAAATTATCTCATGTAGTTTTATTATAGAAAATAATTTGAGCGGATAGATGAACTCATAAAGTTTAACTTTAAAAAAAAAGAATAATTATAAATTAATTTATGAGATTTAATATATATATATATATATATATATATATATATATATATATATATATATATATATATATATATATATATATATATATATATATATATATATATATATATATATATATATATATACCCCTTTGTTTTTATCACTCTCATCCTAATAGAGACGAAAACACTCAAAAGTTAACTTTATTTGTAATAAGGGTTAATGCCATAAAGTTGGCAACAAATAATATATAATTTGTTTTTTAGATCATTTATCTTTTAATTGTATCAACAGGTCACTAAACGTTTTTATGTATTATCATTACACCATTATAATAGATTTTAATAGGATAATTTGATAATGATCCTACATATTGTCCACTATGACATTCAATATAGCATAATTTATTCATTTATGTTATTATAACTTTGATATTGCATCCATAATGACATCAAATTTGACAGAATTATTCGATTGAAACGCACTATAATGGTGCTATGAGAACATAGAAAAAAGTTTAGTGACCTATTGAATACAATTAAAAGATAAGTGGCCTAAAAACAAATTTTGCATTATTGGTTACCGTTTTATGATATTATCTCTTGTAATAACTCAAATGACTGTTGATTATATTTATATGCAATTTAAATTTATGTCTTATCCCCAGCTACATTATTTAATATCAGTTTATTTTTCATATATTGAATATTTAATAAAAAAAGATAGTTACAAAATTATTTATTAAGAAATTAGTTAGGTGTAATTAATTTTTATATTGTTTAACATTAGGTAAAATATAAAAGAAAGAGAATTATATCACAAATTGACCAACTTCTATGTTTGTTTGGTAGCAGCTTGTACTTAAATATTAGACCATATTAAAGTTTTAATATATTATTGGCAATGAATCTAACTACATTCGTTAAGAGCTAATTATGGGTTGTGTTATAGATACACCCCATTTCATTTTGTACTCCACCTAAAATCATCAAATCAAAAAGGATTTTAATTAAATTAGTTTTTTAATCAATACACCCCCTGATTTGACTATTAATTTGTTTTAACTTAAATTTGTCTTTTGTTGTCTTTTCCTTTATTATTATTATTATTATTAAATTATATTTATTATTATTAGCTTTTATAAAATTACAACCGTTCGTGTTTATTGATAATTTAATGCCTCATTTTTTGTCGCTCGAATTTATTCAGTCGTTTACAAACCAAGTGGTTGTAAGTAGAATTTATTATTTATAAATCATTCGAGTTTATACCATTTATAGGTAATCGAAATTCATATTATTATTCGTTATATAACGCACCATGCAACTGTAATATTGGACCAAACGTTGCATTTCTATTATTATTTATATTGTTATTTTTTATACATTCGTTCGAATTTGAAATAATCATTTTGATATAATTTGACATAATTTTATAAAATTATAAACGTCGTTCGTTGTGTTGTAATTACTTTTAAAAAAACTATTGTTTATTGTTACTAAAACATAAAAATTATAAAGGCTTAATTTTTTAATTTGACATTCGTTCAAATTTGACATAACTGTTTAGATATTATTTGACATAATTTTATAAAATTATAAATGTTGTTCGTTGTGTCGTAATTAATTAAAAAAAATAATTGTTTATTTTTACTAAACATAAAAACTATAAAATGTAAACTCATTATTTTTTCTTCTAATAATAACAAGAGAAAATGACTAAAATAGCCTAATCCCATAAGGATTTTTCTCAAAACAGCTAAAATTTAGGGGTATACCTCAAAATAGCCAAGGAAAACACAGTTGGCAGCCATGGGCTGCGTTTTCCTCTCACCAACTGCGTTTTCCTCCCTCCCAAGCACCAACTGCGTTTTCCTCCATCCACCTGCGTTTTTCTCCCTCCCAGCTGCGTTTTCCTCCTTGAGTTTTTGAGTTTTTGAGTTTTTGCGTTTTTGCGTTTTCCTCCCTCCCAGCTGCGTTTTCCTCCTTGTGTTCTTGAGGTTCTTGGTGGTTCATGAGTTTAGTTTAAATTTTTGTCCAACTTTGAACACTCGTCATTTGTTCATACAAAATCGGATTGAGTTGAAATTTTTTTTAACGTGAAGTGTATCAGTAGATGTGTTCACAAACATGATTAACAAAAATTTATGATGTCGGAAAGTGTTACGGGATCAAAAAATTTGACGTTTTTTTCCCCGATTTATATATCTGGACTGATGGGCCGGTAGCCAACGAAAACGCAGCCCGTCTAGAGGAAAACGTAGCCCGTCTAGAGGAAAACGCAGCCCAGTGAGCCCGTTAAGAGGAAAATGCAGCCCAAGAGAGGAAAATGCAGCCCATGGCTGCCAACTGTGTTTTCCTTGGCTATTTTGAGGTATGCCCTTAAATTTTGGCTGTTTTGAGGAAAACCCTTATGAGATTAGGCTATTTTAGTGTCAGCGGCTCATTCTGAATAAATAAACTGAGATCGCTAGCAATTTTTCATTGACTGATTCACCAAGCATTGGAGCAAACGAGGAAAGTAGGAGTCGTTGTCATAGATAGATTGGGTCATTAGTAACCAGAGCAAAAAGACAACAAACAAACAAAATAGACAAAAACAAAAAAAAACAATAAAAAAAATGAAATCATGGGGTACAATTAGATAGTAAGGGTACATATAGATTCATCCGTTAATTATATATAATCATTATTTCCCTGCATGTATTAAAAGTCAATTATATATAATTAGTATATATCTAAGATTTATATAGGGTATTGATAAAAAAAAAAAACCATATGTCATGTGATATGTGTGTGTGGAAGTCAACCCACATAACACACTCACCTACACACATTGAGGGATTTTTTTTTAAGATCACCCTTATATAAAAGAGTCGATCAAAACAGAAAACATTATATCATAAAATAACCGACTTTAGAATATTTGAAATAAAATCACAGCCATTTTCTGAAACGTCTTTTCCGTGGAATTGCTCAATGAACGGATACCATTAGCAAATCTTTTTAAAAAATTCACGGTTCTTTAAAATATTTCTAGTAGACAATGATGAGATAAAAGCTTCAAAAAAGATATACTTCGTGTATTTGGTCACTTTTACAATTAGAATTTAATAATCATTACCAAATTGAATTTTGCAGAATTATTTCTTACGAAACATGTTTCTTTTAACATAAAGCTGTCATTTAAAAAAATATATATATGCAACTTTATGAAAAAAAATTCAATCCTTTCTTCTCACTTTTCTGTCTAGCATTATTTATTAAGCAATTTTGCAATTAAATTTGAGCAGTTCATTTTCCGATGTTAGTATTATTTCGTAATAGGTAGTTAAATAAGTTATTTTAATGCCATTGTATTATCCAATTTGGTTGTTTTAGTGATTAACTGTTATAAAAACTATATACAAATATTATCCATGCCAAAACAAACAAAATTATATATTGTAAATATAAATATAGTACAGGAAATTACCAATTTTCATGACAGTAATCTACCTATTTTAATCATTAATGTATTTTATAAAAATAAAATTTAACTTTATCATTGATATGTTTAATAGAAAAATTATTCTCAACCATAGAAACATGACATGTGCAAAAACGTGAGTAATAACAGATGTACGAAACCAAGGTTAGCCATCTACTCGTCGTTGGTTAGGGATGACAAATCAGATAGATGTTTCGTGTATTCGTGTAACACGATATGACATGAATTTGTTTTTATTAACCCGAACCTGATACGACACGATGTCGTGTTTTTTTTTTCTTTTGCTAACACGAACAGGACTAATTTTTTTTTTTTTTTTTTTTTGATAACCGAGGACCCCACCCGACCCATCCTTTGGATGACCCTGATGAAGCAACCTCGGGACCCACGCACACCTGGCAGCAGGGTGGTCCGGGTCAATCACCTACGGGGGTAGAGAGGTGGCCAGTGACCATCCCCTGATTGAAACCTAACACTCCCTATGGGGAAAGGGAGGGAGTGAGATTAGAACTTGGAACCTCTTTATGGGGGAAGAGAAAAAGTTCAAAGCCTTATCCACTAGGCCATCAGGGTGATGGTTAACAGGACTAAATTAAAACACGAAAAACCCGAAAACACGACAAAAAACAAAAAAATAGTCATTTTCATAATGTCATCCATAAATTAATACACGACAAAATGAAAAACATGATAAAAACACAACAACACGATAAGCATGACATAAAATAGTACTAGAATGCTTCAAGATAATAACATCAAAAAAATTCTCTAAAATTTATGTCTCCATCGAGTCATTCTTAGTCTTGTTTGCTATCCACTTCCATAATACTATCGTGTATGATTTTGAACACGAACACGACACAACACGAAGTCGGATTTTTTTCCATGACACGATCACGAATTCCAATTTCGATTCCGTGTCGTGTATTTTTGTCGTATCGTGTCAACTTTTGTCACCCCTATCGTTGACACTTTCTTTTATTTTTTCTTTCTTTTTAATATGTGTCCATCGTTCCTGGATATATCGATTTAAACTCTTTCACCCATATCTATATTCTTATAACATAATAATATGGTAAATAAATTCTCTAGTATATAACTCATCTTCGTTAATACATAACATTTTATATTTCAATCTATTTGAAAAAAATACAAACATTTCAGCAAAAAGTTATTATCCGATTTTATGATTTTATCTTTTTATCTAATAACATTTATTATGGCATGCTCGTTGCTAGTTGCTTTTGGGCTCTGTTTCTTAGTTTTAGATGTTGCTTTCTTATTGTGTGTTGTTTGTATGTTGTATTTGCTCTTGTTGGTTTTCTTTTAATAAATCTCTATTGCCGTTCAAAAAAAAAAAAAAACTAAAATAATACCAAACGTAATATTCGAACTTATGACATCAAGATATATCAAATCACGTGTAAAATGTAACTAATTAAGAGATTATATTTAGAGGAAATAATTAAGAAACAAGGAATATGACATAGGGGGCTACAGGCTACTATTATATATATATATATATATATATATATATATATATATATATATATATATATATATATATATATATATATATATATATATATATATATATATATATATATATATATATATATATATATATATATATATATATATATATATATATATATATATATATATATATATATATAGGGTTGGGTTCAATAGAAAACCAATTTAAAACAAGGAACCAATCGTGTGGTCGGAATTCAAAAGATCTACGGCCATAAAAAAGTATGTACATTTACTAGTTAGACGCCAATGTAGAGGATTATAGCAAAAAACTCACTTCGTTTTTTGTGTTTTTTTAATTTTTAAGCTTATTCTTTTTTAGAAAAAAAAAACTAAAAATACCAAAATTCATAATTTTTCATCATCTTTAAATAGACATCCATATTGATATACAAATTTTTTTGTTTTTTTATACTTCAAGTTCGTCCAGATTCACCACGCGAATCTGAACTGAACTGTATTGTTTTATATATATATATATATATATATATATATATATATATATATATATATATATATATATATATATATATATATATATTCCTTCACATATAAATGACAACTTTATTCGATTTATTCAATAATTTTTGACCAATAACATGTGAATTTTTAGGAAATCATTTTTGAATTTCAGTTAACTCAATTGTATATGACATCAAATCGTTGAAATAGTAAAAATATAAGTGATTTTTCTTGAATTCACATCTAAATCTAAGAATGTTTTTAAATTTACATGAGTTGTTATTGAATTATTTACAATTATTGAAAAAATTGAATTCAATGACTATTTACATGTGAATTATCTTCCATACAAATTTACTACAGTTTATATTTACATTGTGAATTTTAACTGTTTTTTGTTTTATACATATTAATTCACATATAAATGGTAATTGTACCCGGTTTTTTCAACAATTTTTTATCATCCACATGTCAATTTTAAGCAAATTAATTTGTGAATCTAAATTAATTCATTTGAGTATGATCAAAAGGTCAAAAATAGTGTGCATCTACTTTTAGATATATTAATTCACATATAAATGATAATTGTATCCTATTTTTTCAACAATTTTTTGTTCATTCGCGTAAGTTTAAGTAAATTAATTTGTGAATCTTACTTAATTCAATTGTATATTATCAAAATGTTTAAATTGTAAAGAATATAAACGAATTTACTTAAATTCGATATGAAATTTTAGTGAGATTCACGTCTGAATCTAAAAGTTTATTTAAATTCACATAAGTTGTTATTGAATGATCAATGATTGTTGAAAAAAATAATTTCAATAATCATTCACAAGTGAATAATCTTCTATAACACTTGTTATAGTTCAGATTCACATTGATTACGTGTTGTGAATCTGAACAAGATTTTTTAATATATTTTTTTTTGTTTTTACTATATTAATATAGATGTCTATTGAAAGAGAATAAAAAATTATGAATTTTGATATATTCAATTTTTTATTTCGATAAAAATAAGCTCTAAAAATAATAAATAAATAAAAAACGAAGTGGGTTTTTTGGAATTATCTGTTATATGTGCGTTCAATTAAGAAATTTACAACCTTATCTCCGGCCGTCGATCATTTGAATTCCGACGCTCACGATTGGTTCCTTGGTTCCTTATTTCATTTTGGTTCTCTATTGAACTTTTATCTATATATATATATATATATATATATATATATATATATATATATATATATATATATATATATATATATATATATATATATATATATATATATATATATATATATATATATATATATATATATATATATATATGCGGATATAGAGGGTTTGAGTGGGGTGCAGGGACCCCACTTCACTCCATTTTTACTCCATTTATCATAAGAAAAATTTTGAAGTTGCTCTTCATTTGAGATTTTTTTGAAGAAGTCTATGTATTAGACCCCTCTCGGTTTAGAGGCTGGATCCGCCAATATATATATATATATATATATATATATATATATATATATATATATATATATATATATATATATATATATATATATATATATATATATATATATATATATATATATACACGTGCCATTTTTATATGGTTTTAATGAACGCAGTAGGCACCAGATGGAATCGCTACAGATTGTGCAAAATTACCATCTAAACCTGTGATTTTTTGTCCGAAAGGTAAATTTCTCAATGATATCTATTTCTTTTCGTCGGTTTATTCCTCAAAAGTCGACCTAACAAATCAAAGCAACCCTTACCCAGCAACCCAACAAGAGAACGACGAACATACAATCATCCATGCGCAAACAACAAGAATTTCTATTGTCAGCGGGATTAAAAATTTTAACACACAGCTGGTTATAACACACAAGAAAAATACTCGTTCTCTTATTATTGAGTAGAAAAACATACACACAGTCACACAGACATGCGTGGGTGAATATATACACCTATAAACAAAGTTTGCGAACAAAGAAGTGATTTTATCTATTCCAAGAGAAAAATAGCTAGGTAAGACTAACTTCGTTTTGTAAAAAGTTATACTTAAGTGACTAGAGATGTGAAACTAACCGGGTTTTCTCCTTTGTTGCTGAAAGAGCTAGCCATGAGTAAACTTTAATAGGCACGGTAATGAGCTTGAGACGGTTGCTGAAGAGTATGGAATTGAAGGTGACTATGGCTAGTTTCTTAAAAAATCTCAGATACTTTTGAATATAAACTAGATTGAGCCCGTGCTTCGCACGGGTTGGATCAAAACGTAGTAAGTAGGTTTGACAGGTTTTAATTCTTCAAAGATTTTGACTGTTCTCTTGTTTTTGAAATATTTGAAGGTTGCATTGTATTCACAATTTTCGTCTACGATTCAAAGGCTATTCGTATTAACTCTTTAAAGAATTCGGGCAGAAAAATCTAGCAATGGATCTTAGAAGAATTCGACAGTCAAATTAGTAAACAAATCAATACATATCAAGAAATTTAAATCAACCTACCTTTTTCACAGCCTGTGTCTTTGCTGGCTCTTCATCAAAGCTTTCATCATCATCATCATCATCATCATCATCATCATCATCATCATCATCATCATCATCATCATCATCATCATCAGATGAACTGTCTTCAACTTTAGCCTTTGGTTTTATCTCAGATGGCTTCACCTTTTTCTTCTGAGGTTCTTCATCCTCTTCTGAGCTTTCCTCTTCTGAATTTTCATCAGATGAATTCACCTTCTGTAAACACAAAAAAAAATAGAGTAAATTACAATAATGGTCCCTATGGTTGGCAGGAACTTGCAAGAATAATCCAACTGTTTAAAAAATCACCATAATGGTCCTTATGCTTAGGATTTAGTTTCAAAAATGGTCCAAATACCAAGTAAAAAGACCATTTTACCCTTTTTAATTTCTTTTTTATTTTCTTTTAATGTATGATTTATTAAAATAATTAAAAAAAAATTTACCCCACCCCCCTCCCCCCCCCACCCGTCTCTCTATCTCTCTCTCTTTCTATCATCGGAAGCCATTTGAATCTCAATTGCATACACTTCCAGTAACTGAGTTCTTTTCTTTTGATCATCAGTTCCATCTGCCCTTTGACAAGATTTATGAAGTTCTTTCAAAATCTATTAATAAAAAATGTTAACAAACAATAAAAGATCAAAGAAAGTTATAGTTTAAAGCAGAATTGTGAAGTTCATACCTTATTCATTCTGCCATATTCACCCATGTCAAACCAGATCTTGCAAAGCTTAAGATTTGTCTTGAACCACAATCTCTACAAAATCCATGATATTGTTTATACATTTTTCGCTGTAATTTCGAGTTACTGCAGATTTAATGTAAGTCAACATCTCTCTATATGCATCTGTGATCTCCTTGTACCTCCCTAAACGGTAATAAAGGTTGACAGTTTGTTTAAGTGCTTTAAATCCCCTGTTTTAACATAACAGAAGAATCATTGTCGACTTAATAAGTGAGGATTTAACAAAACTTGTAGCAATATTTGATTCTTAGATTCTTTGTTAATGTCACAACATGGCGACCTGATTCCAATACACTTACCATTCTGCCTTTTCTGGTTCCATCTGAACTACTTTGGCAAAACCAGCAAGTACACCCTCTAGATGAATGACTGTCAAGTCCTTCAGCACAATCAATTTAGATGAATACAAAGTAACCTTCAAATATTTCAAAAACATAAGAACACTCAAAACCTGTAGATGAATGACTGTCAAGTCCTTCAGCACTTCTAGAGTCGTTTAGGATTGGTTCTGTTTCTGAAGAGCCTTCTGTTGGACTGTCATTTGACATTAGTTTCATGTTGAGAAACAAAGAATTTGGATTGAAGTAGAGCTTGCAAAGAGGTTTCTCATATGTACCATTTCAGCAGAAACTCCAAATCCTGCACTAAAATCATGAAACATACATAAGATTGAAATTGGCAATAAAAGACCTCTGCACTTGCTGTTACACATTCCCTTTCTTCGACATTGTCTTCAAGCATATGGTTAACTATTAGTAGTTAAATAACATCGGCTTGTGTGTCCAATATGCATCTTCAATCCCCTACTGAGGCTACAATTATAGTCTAACCATAAAGCATAAGAAATGTGAAGGTTATATCAAATGTCTCGCCTATCATTCATTCGAGAAGGTTAACTAAGAATACAATAAAAAGGATGAATTAATGATGATAGTGACAGTAACATAACTGCCATATAAATAGGTGTGTATGTGCATAAATAGGTGTGTATGTGTATGCGGGTGTGTGTGCCACAACACCAATTGGATAAAAAAACATACCAAAGTACGATGTCCTAATTACAAAAAAGTTTAAAGTAGAATGCTATAATTCGTCTTTAATTCTCCAAAACAGAACATTCTAAAAAGGTTGACTTCATTTTCAAATTAACAACCATCATGGTGGAGTAATGGAATGGAATCGTACTTTGGTAATAATGAACTTTTTCTAATTAGTTTTCGATTATTTGTAGTTTTAGCAACCTACTTTACAGAAAAAAAATGGTATTTTCTAATTAATAAACTAATTGTGTTAATCATCTTTGTTTTTGAAAGTGTAGATGAACAAATAACCCATTGGCTTACATTTTTTACCGGAAAAAACGTTAATTAATGAAATACGTTGGTAGTATTTGTTTTGTGGAGGTTGGACTTTATGACCCTGTCCGATTTGCTCCGGTTCAACATTTCCCAACTTAATTTTTTTTTACCAGTACACCAAGAGCTCCATCAGGACCCATTTTTGTGGAATATTAATGATTCATCATTATGATCATCACAATCTTCAGTAACATAAAGAACAGGAGATTATCGCAAAAGATTGCACTTTGAGACATCACTCCAAAGATGATTATTGAAATTTTATTTTGTTTCTTTGTAAATTAAATACTGCATTATTAACCGAGCATTGCAATGAGAATTATTAATCTTTTTTAAACCATAGAACATACCAGTTTATTGAGAAATCATAAAAGGATGGAATGTCGACTGGAATCTTGGAATCTGTTCAAAACATGGAATAAGAACTTGGAATTGGTATATCGTTATCAGAAATCAACAAATTCAGATATCGTAAAAGCAATTGAGGATTCAGAAATCAGCGAAATCAAAATGATAAAAGTCAGTGTATGATTATCGGTGAAATCAGCAAAATTAGCGAAAAGCTTACCGAGGTAAATGATATACAGTTCCTGTAAAATCAGCAAAGAAATAGACAAAATCAAAAAATAAATCAAAAAATAAATCTGTATAATCAGCGAGATATCGGCGAAATTGGTAAAAAGAAGAGCAAGACTTGATACGCAACCGGATGACATTCAAGTTAACAAACTTGAAAGTTGCAAAATGTTGAGTTGATAACTAAAAGATTACAACTTTCCTACCACAAATAGGAGCTAATAAAAAGACCCGCGATATATATATATATATATATATATATATATATATATATATATATATATATATATATATATATATATATATATATATATATATATATATATATATATATATATACCTCTGGAATGAAATCAATGAGGCCTTCTGGTATGAGAATAATACCATAATTGTAACCGGCTTCTGCACGTTTACAAATTATGTCATTAAGATAAGTTCCTGAGAGAAAGAATATCAATTAAATGTAAGTATTTAAAAAAGTCTGTTGTTTTTATTGGTGATGAAACTTGAAAGCTTACTTCTAATTGATTGCAACCCCTAAGTAACTGTTCTAGGTCACAGACATCATGTAAGTGTCCTCGATTGTCAGCCACAGAACTTACATACAGAGACCTAGAAAGGATGTAATTATTGCTGGTAATCAATTGTATTTACTTAAAAATTTCTACCAGTATGCAGTACATATGTTAGATTATGTGGGATCTAGCGGATGATATAAATTGGAAAGGTTACAGATGAGTGATGACACAAAAGCATAAGAAGATCTTGTGTTAAAGTCTAATAAGATCAATTACACTAAAAGGTACTAAAGTTAATTTGACAATTAATAAAGCTATAATAAGCAAGAACAATTAATATTTCAAGCATCAAAAACCACATCTCTACCTATTCAAGTTACACATTGAGGAAGCAATGAGACAGAAGGAAGGATTTGTATACAATGGCAAAGATGAAAGATTTTACTGTCAATTGCAAAGATGAAATTAGTCTACACCCGTTAAAACCCTACATCCCAATTCTGAAACCCTACCTCAGATACTCTTGAATGGCGGAACAGGGGTTAGACATACTTCTGCAAAGCCTCTGAAACGACGAACTTGGACTTCCTCCTTGTTCAATATCAAACAATCAGCCTCTTGCTACTCCTCAAACCTCAACTATTATAAAGATTTTGTGATAATCACCAAAGTGATAAGGAATTTCCAAAAAGAAGAAAGAAGAGAAGTACTACACCCGTTAAAACCCTACCTCAACATACTCTTCAATGCGGAACAGGGGTTAGACATGCTTCTGCAAAGCCTCCAAAACGACGAACTTTGACTTCCTCGTTGTTCAATTTCAAACGACCAACCTCTTGCTTCTTCTCGAACCTCAATTACTTCCAGTCCCTTCAAACCTCAATAGAATCCCTGAGAATGAATTTCAAAGAAGAAGAAAGAAGAGAAAGAGAGTACCTTATCGAGCTTCTTGAGGATGGGCTTGGACACTTTGCAGCAACCAAGCTCCGACACTACTTCCTTTCCACAACAGTGTTGGTAATTGCTCGAACGGACCTGATTAAGTATATGCTGTTTTGGAGAAAGAATCGTACATGGCGGAGTCCTCCTCCAGGTTGGAGCTTGTTGTTGCTTCGATAAGAATCGTTGAGTTTTGGGTGTAACTGGATGCAGAGGATAAAGACGGAAGTTGAAGAAGACGCGTGTGCAAACAGATGGCGATAACTGAGTGGGAAAAAAGCTAGAACGTGGCAGCTGGGAAGAGAGCGAAAGGAAGCACCCCGCTTATAAACCGGAAACCCCCTCCACCCCACCCAAAACCTTCTAGAACCCCTTGCAATTAATATGTATAATAATATTAGAGTAAATTACAGTTTGGTCCCTGTGGTAGACACATTTTTTCAGTTTTAGTCAAAGTATTTATTTTTCACAGTTTTGGTCCCCGTGGTTGTCAAAAGCTTGCACTATTGGTCCCTGATCAATGTAAAAATACTAGATTACACTTTCTAATTTCATTTTTAATTTTTATTTTAATCTATTATTTATTTATGCAATTAAAAAAAGAAAAATACATCCCACCCCTACCCCACTGTTGTTTCTCTCTCTCTCTCTCTCTCTCTCTCTCTCTCTCTCTCTCTCTCTCTCTCTCTCTCTCTCAAAATCATGGAAGATCAAGCTAAAACTCAAGTTCCAACCCATAGTAGTCCAAGAAGCCAATGTCTTGAAAGAATGAACCAGTTAGGTCAAGTTGGACCTATAAACTCGAGCAAATCCTTATACTCGAGTCACTTTTTAATAGCGGAATGGTTAATCCTCCCAAGGAAGAAACCATCAAGATAAGGAAGTTTCTTGAGAAATTCGGTTTAGTTGGCGACGCCAATGTTTTCTACTGGTTTCAGAACAGTTGTTTACATAGCCCAACAGATTTTTAGCCCACAAAGATATAATATAAACGACTAACACAAAAAAAACAAAAAATAAAAAATCTATTTTTTTTCTTGAGTAGCTGAATTTCATTACGGCAAGTAGCTAAAACCTATGAAAGAAGATATTACAATTTAGAGATTATCCATTCATGGATGTTTTTCTAGGACAACCAATCCGTTTTGTAGCCTCTGCACCTAAAGGATCTATATTTTCTCTATTGAACATATAAATAAGAACATCTAAAGGAAACCCTAGGTATAATAAAAAAAAATACTAAATAGGGTTTCAGGATTACATACCTTATTGTTATTATAGCAAATAGCAATTATTCCTTGTCTCATTGATCTCTCGGAAGCAAGCACCACAAGTGTCGTGCCTCTAATGGTTCACACCCAAAAATCCAAGAAAAGGTTAATTATCTTAATTATCTTATTAAGAAAAGCTCGTTATAAAACCTTAGAGAAGGATTATAGATTCTGCTTGAGAGAGAAGAGAGAATTCCAGATAAGTGTCTACAGGAATGGGGCAGAGAATAAAGTACCAAGGGTGGGGTATTTATAGCTTCAAGGGTGATAATGATAAACCTTATTTGAATTCAAACAAGATAAACCTCTTTATCTTCGAAACCACCCCTTTTGGCTGTCCGCGGCACGCGCGTCGCGGCTATCCTTGCCCGCGTCGTGCGTGTTACTTCGACCAGACGTTTTCTATTGTTCAACTACTGAACAATTACAATCCAGCCCCTACACTTTTAATTAATCACAAATTAATTTCAATTAATTCTAATTAAGTCCAAACTAGTTTCTAATTAATTTATCATCACATAATGAATTAATAAACTATTTCTCTCTCTCTCTCTCTCTCTCTCTCTCTCTCTCTCTCTCTTACTATTAACCTTAATACCATTTGTACTACTGATGGCAACCCAAAAAGACTTTGCTACTATCAAATCAAGTATATACCAGTTATAGTTATAGGCTTAGACACCTAATCCAACAGACTCCCACTTGGATAAGTCTAATAACTATAACTATCGTATAACTTCTAAATCGATCAACAAATTGTAGCTTCCAAAAGCTGCTGCCGAACTCTGACCCAGTCAGTTACGCATCCTAATATAAGTGATCATATAATCCTCCGTTCTGCAAGATATCATGCGGACATGAGACATGGATTGAAATCAATCTCATTGTCCAAGACTTTGTTTCCCGAATTCTGATTTGTGATTATATAGGACTTCTAATCGAACACATCAATTCAATCCTGGCTGGGCCCAACACTATAAGTCAACACAAATCACTTAGGGGCCCAAAGATATCGCTTTTCCTAGTTAGGGCAAAAGGAACGAATAAACTTTGACTCATATGCTTGTATCCTTTACTCATCAAATCATGCATGACAATACGTTTTATAACATCAAGTTACTGATGCATTTACGCACTACCAATGTACAACCGACTTGTAAATTTCAACTCATATATCTCTGTTTCAAGATCATAAGATATTATCGTCTCATAATTACTCGTGATAGAATCCATGAAGTAATTCTCTGAGCGTGGGTTTATCCAATACTCAAATCCCTATTTCTAAGCACTCATGAACTTTGCAGCAATACTATTGCTATTGTCTAACTCCTTAGACAATCTACAATTCAATTCATGACAGTCTTGATTCACTACTTACTTCCAAAAGTATGAGCAACTGTGGAATTTGAATAATCATTTTATTTGGGAAGTAAAACATGCAAAAATGAAACACAATAATTAACAATTAACAAATAGCAGTAAACAATACTCATAAATAATTCTCTATTATTTAATCACCAAAAGTCAATTACATTTACTTTGTTACAAGTTTCAAGATAACTATCTAACTACTAAAACTAATATCATCTCTCAGACCATTGCTCCTAGCATGCTGACTGTGCTTGACCCTACTCAGAGTCTTTGTCAAATGATCTGCAGGGTTATGTTTATATGATACCCTCTTTACGATGAGGTGACCTTCTTCTACTCTATGTTTGATGTAATGGTACTTTCTGTCGATGTGTCTGGACTTTTCATGATCTCTCGGTTCCTTAGTCAAGGAAACCACTCCTTCATTATCGTAAAATAGTTCCATTGGCTCCTGAATGGTCGGGACTACTCCAAGGTCACCGATGAAGTTCTTCACCCAAGCCACCCCCTTTGATGCCTCACTTGCAGCTATGTACTCTGATTCACAAGTTGAATCAGCCAATGTTTCTTGTTTGGAACTCTTCCAAGTTACCACTCCACCGTTCAGAAGAAACACCCAGCCCGAATGAGACTGAAATTTGTCTCTATCTGTTTGGAAGCTAGCTCACTGTACCCACTCACTCTCAACGTATCATTGCCACCAAGGACTAGAAGCATGTCCTTCGTTCTCCGCAAATACTTGAGAATGTTCTTAACTGTCGTCAAATGAGCTTTGCCCAGATTTTCGTGATAGTGACTGACTATGCTCAAAGCAAAGGAAACTTCAGAGCGAGTACATGTCATAGCGTACATGATTGACCCTACAGCTGAAGCGTAAGGTACCTGACTCATGTCAGCTATCTCTTCATCCGTACTAGGACATTGAGTTTTACTCAATTTGGCATTGCTCTATATAGGTAGCTCTCATTTCTTGGGATTTTCCATATTAAACCTCTTTAGTACCTTGTCCAATTAGTCTATTCTTTTTATCTCTCAAAATCCTTATCCCGAGAATATAGGCTGCTTCTCCAAGGTCTTTCATGGCAAAACACTTTCCAAGCCAAGACTTAACTTCTTCCAAGGTTGGAATGTCGTTTCCCATGAGCAATATGTCATCAACATATAGCACCAGAAAAGTCACTATACTCCCACTAGCCTTGATATACACACAGGACTCATCTTCACTTCTAGAGAAACCAAACTCTTTGACTTTCTCATGGAAGCAAAGATTCCAACTGCGAGACGCTTGTTTCAATCCATAGATGGATTTCTCAAGCTTACACACTCTATTGGGAAACTTTGCATCTACAAAACCCTCTAGCTGATTCATGTAAACATACTCAGCCAACTTCCCGTTAAGGAAAGCGGTTTTAACATTGTTAGGCTACAAAGGCCCTCATGGAGTGATGCTTGGCAAGCTTGGAAAGCCCATTATGATCTGTATTAGGCCTTTCCCTAGTTTTATGTTTACCTATATATACTCATGTAGTATTCATTTTTAGGTTAGAGCTCACAATGTGAGGTGTTTATGCTTTATGCTCATCTTTTGTACATCTCATATATTTGATTATTAATTGTTCGGCACCTTGGATATTTGATTCGATCTTTACGTTATTATTATTCCACACACGTCAAATTCGACTTTACAATTGGTATCAGAGCCGTACCTTGAAGATCTAGCGATTATTTCAAGGGAACGATCTCGATTTGATAACTTTTGAAGATTGTTTCAATGTTTCAATGATTGTTGGTGAGTCTCTCATGAATTTTTGGATTCATTTATCTTTTTGGGTTATTGTTCATCATGTTCTTCATCTATGTTCATCATATTAATCTTTTAGTTAGATCTGGAATTTATTATTCATGTTTTATTCTGGTTTTCCGGATAGTGTTTTGTTGGTTGAGTCCAAGTTGTGATTCATTACTGTTGATTCACTACTCATAGCTTTGCCAATTCATCACTTGAAAATTGTAAATGTTGAATGAGAAATTAATTAATGTGTTTCAAACAATTAAAAATGGAATAGATATAAGAATGAAAATGTACGTGACATGCTTCTCTTTAGTTTCAATATTAGCACGTTGAAGAACCCAAGTATCTTCTAAGAAGTTGAACCCAAGTATTTAGAACGTTGACTTCTTGCTTACATGACCCAATGGATTTTACTAGCTCATCTTCCTATTTTATAAAAGTATTTAAGTTATTAGTAGAAAAAGAAAAGAATTAAACTAAGATTAAATGGTAATGGAAACAACCATTGTTTTCAAATATGCAACAAGTTGATCATTAACTTTGTAAAATTGATCCCTCTCTTCCCAAACATTTTGCATGGGTGCACCCTAGAATTAGGGTGAAATGATGGTGTTATAAGTGTCAAATATCATATTCTCAATAATGACTTTGACAAACTTAATCCACTTGCAATAAATTGAAGTAAATTCCTCTCAACTCATTTACGCCATCTTTGTTTAGTTAAATTAAAATGGTGAGTTCTATAAACTTATATAAAAACCTTTTATAACTAGAATAGTTTTCAAATTAAATCCTCACTTCTGAAAAAATTCTATATTGGTAACAAAAAGTATATTTAAGTTTTATTATTTGTTATTTGTTCTACGTGATAAAATTTTGTTTTATATTTTAATGATAGAAATTTATATTTGTTTAAACTAGGGGTGACTATGGTATCGAAATCGGATCGAACCGTTACCGATATTGAAATCAAAATGGCATAAAGTCAGTATCAATAATGTATATGGTACGGTACCGGCTCAATACCGATACACGTGCGGTATTGTTTTGACTTGAAAAAGTAGATTAGTTTGAACTTAAAAGTGAGAAAAGTATCAGAATCGGACCAAAACAGTATCGATGCCAGAAAAATTGAAACCAAAATACCTCAAATGGTAAATAGTTAGAAATTTTGAACGTATTAAAAAGAAATCATTCTAACATAACTTTTAAATTGGTAAATAGTTAAAAACATTTGAATATGAATATCTTTATTGTTTATATATATATATATATATATATATATATATATATATATATATATATATATATATATATATATATATATATATATATATATATATATATATATATATATATATATATATATATATATATTATTTTCATCACTTTTGTATGTATTATTTATGCGAATGATATTCATACAACCAATGCACCTCAAAACCGTGATAATGATAGTAGTTACTTCACTAATGGCACATTGGAATTTAAAGTCGACATGATATAAAGTTTTAGGTTTATTAGCATGGTTATTATTCATTAAGTTTAGTAGATTATGATTAAAAATTCCGGTATTCAATCTGATCAACAATTAATAGAATTGGTGAAAATACAGGTAGTCTTGATTAGACTACTATTATAAAAAAACCAATAGTAAGTTAAATATTTTTTATAGTGTAATCGTGGCGGTATATAGAAAAGTTAAAAGTTAAATATTACCTATAGCACCAAGGATATCTTGAAACACAATCGCTTAAGGCTTTTTATAAAACATCATTTTAACTCATGGTTTATCATCATTATTCCAAAACTCATCCTTTAGTGAAAACTCCAGTTTCAACATCTTCAAATAAGTCATTTTTCTATCAAAACCCATTTTAAAACACATGGGGTTCAATGAATAATAAATTAGGTTTAAGTTGCGGAAAACATCATTTGGTCCCATTTTAAATAAACCATTTTAATTTATAAAGTAGCGAGGTTGTAACAATTCAAATACCATTACACCGCTTAAATGAAACCACACAAACCGTGGCCTTCTAAACGCTAGCTCTTCTAAAGTCATCTAAACTTCTCAACCTGAGTACACATCAAAATACGTTAGGCAATTGAAATGCCTAGTGAGCTTACCCGAGGTTGACCCATTTTGAGTGGGCAGTGAACTACCACACTCGGGACAATTCCCCAAAAATAGTTTTGACACCAACTTCAAAAGTTATTTAAAACATCTTAAAGATTTACTCAAAATAGATAGTTATGATATGCAAATGCAATGCATGATGCAACTATCCCAAACCCACGTCCATCTCATAAAAGTCTAACTCACCACAATGGCACTTACCTAAGTTCACGAATGACACGCACAAAGCATGTCACTCGATCCCCGTAATAGGCAAAACTAGGACCAGTGGTCATCACACTAGCCCTGTGAGGGTTAGCAACTCCCTCACGCGGTTTCCTATTGTCGGAAACAATCCCAAGACATCATTGAGGGTGGTTATCCAGCCCAAAAGGCCCTCTACATGGGTATAACATCTTAAAGGTGGCTATTTTAGCCAAACATCATTAAACATTTTTAAGGTCATCATAAGGTTCATTCGGTCAATCTCATCCTATATGCAATGCAATGCACAAATAGGATGCTCAAAACGTCTTTCAAAACATCATCATCATCTTTATTTGAAAACATCTTTAGAAAACTCATTTTCATGCAATGCACAAGTAGTAATCATATAACACATTGCACATAATATCATGCATTAAAAGTAATTGACAACACACACAAAAAATAGTTGGAAGGATGTGTACCCCCGGTAAACTCACCTGAAGGTCAACTGAAAAGTAAACACTAACTCCACACAAGGTTTGATGCATTTGGAGGCGCTCCTAGACATCATCCCATCCATCAAATCATCTTAGTTGAGTGCTAGCTCAAGTCCTTAGTCTCACCTCCAAGACATAACAAAACATCTCCTTCTTACAAGACAAGAATGGAAGGTATCATACTCGATTCGTCTAAAAGTCGCACTGTAATTACTTCTTTGAACTAAGAAGGAACCATCATTCATCATCTAAAATTGAATTCCTTGACTCTCTAATATAAGGAAAATCTTAATTAAAATATCCCCAAAGTTTGGCATTAAAACAAGGACCCAAGGCCTAAACGAAAAGCTCAAAACCCAAAAAGTGCCCAAAATCCGGACAAAGACTTACACGGGTCGTGTAACCCTCTTTTTGACAGCACGGGTCGTGTTTTAAGTAACACGGGTCCTGTTACAACCTGATGCAGCTCCGTTTTTTGTCATTTTCACCCCTTTTTGACCCGATTCAAGTTCTCACACTTCTATAAGCTCATAGACATCAAAAGGACATTATTCCAACTCAAAATATACATCATTAGACTCAATTAAACTACCCAATATCATTTCAAATGACTCAATTACATGTCATGATCACAACTTCACTCTATAAGCTTAAACCATGGAATTCCCAATTCCATTCTTACAATTGGTGATTACAAGTGGAGATTCCTTCTTCCATTCCATGGAATCATTAGGAAATGATCTTCACTCCACTTATACATCCAAATTGATGCAACAAATTCATTCATCCATTAAACAAGAGGTCCGATCATCATCTACATGAATAAAATCCATTTCAACACTCAATTCTCATTTCTAGTGATTCATGGATTGAGACTACAAATCAAAGGTTGGAATCCTTAGGGAACATTAGAAATGAATCCCTTCATTCAAAACCATCACAAACATCCATCAATTTCTAGATTCCCCAACTAATCATCAAATCCCCAATTTCTAGGGTTCATAACACCCAATTAAATCAAGTAATTGGATCTAGAGCATAGGGGTGGAAGTTATTTGGTTTGGAACCAAAAACCCTGAAGACCACACCGAACCGAAACCGATTTCGGACCAAACCATATTCGAATTCGGTTTTTGGTTTGGTCTCGGACCAAACCGAATTTGAAATTTGGTTTATGGTTTGGTTTTTGGTTTCCCGTGGTTCAGACCAAACCGAACCGAAAAATTGAATATTATTCAATAAGTAATTAAAATATATGTTATATTATATAAAATTTACTTGTTTACTCTTTTGCCCTTACTCTTTTTGGAAAAAATTTTAATTTTTTTAAATTCGGTTTCCTTGGTCTCAAACCGAACCAAACCAAATTCGAATTCGGTTTTCGGTTTGGTCTACAATAATTTGAATTCGGTTTGGTTCGGTTTACGGTTTGGACCAAAATATTTTCAAACCGAGGAAACCGAAAACCGAACCGATTTCCACCCCTACTAGAGCATCCATGGATTGAATGTAGACTCCAATCAACTTAGAAACATCAAATAAACATTTGGGAATAATAGGAAGAACCTCATCCCATCATAAAACTCGGATTGGGTCTAAACCCCAAACCTAAACTCGAAATCTATGGCTAGAATGGTGGGTTTATACCTTAGATTGCTTGGAATCTTCAAGAACTTTGATCAATCTTCAAGCTCTAGCATCTTATCCTCCATGATCACTCAAAATCGCCACTCTCTCCCTCTCTTTCTCTCAAAAACATGATTGTGGCTGAAATGGGGGAAACCCCAATCAAAAACTTGATATCTTTCACAATTGGCAAAACTAGTCCCTATAGTTGATCCTTTTTCACCCAACACCATAAAAGTCCATTTCTTTTAACCAGAAGTCTCTAAGTTCACACTTATGCCCCAAATAAAATTATTTATTTCACATGAGTCATTCTGTAGGTCAACACTAACCCTTAGTTTCTCAATTTGGCACAAATGGTCTCCCTTACACTAAAATTCTTCACAATTTAGGTCCTTAATGAAATTCAAGGAATTATTAGACCTAATTTAAACTCCACCTCAATTCCTTTAATATATCTTCTAATTTTCTAAATCCATAACTAGTCAAATTTACTTAGGGTAAGTTTGGCCAAATTGACACTTTTAGTCCTTATGACAAAATTTCTCACATTTGGTTACAATTTGAATTTAAAACTATATTTGGCTTATTTATTCACATTATAAAATATATAACAAAATTTTAAATTTAGTTATTAATTTGTTTTCTTTATTTACAAAATAAATTTTATTTTGTCTGTTTAAGCCCAAAACTCCTAGGCCCAAAACACAGATGTTACATTTCTAATCGGACCAAATAATCGAGGAAGATGATCTCGAAGGAATGAAGTTGAGTTGAGAAATAGAGACAATTAATTAAGTCCATAGATCGCCATGTATTCCCACAAGTTTCTTGGGTTTCGATGATCGAAGAGCGGTGAGGAATGAGAAGAAATGGTGGCTAAGGCATGGAGGCGGTGAGGAAGACGACGAGAGAGAGTGTGTGTGTGTGTATGAGTGAGAGAGAGTGTGTGTATGATATGATATAATTTGGGCATGAATTAAGGATTTTCCTATTTGATAGGATCTTATTTTTTTTCCTTATTTCAAAACTATCATTGACGGCTTATTTTAAAAAAGTGAAGTGTACCATTAGACTTAATATTAATTACAAAACTGCAACTATTAATCATTGTCATTTAATTTTTTGATCATGTGGTCCAGATTTGGATCTTGGGTCACAAGAAAATATGGGTTCTCACATAATCTTAACTCTCTCTCTCTCTCTCTCTCTCTATATATATATATATATATATATATATATATATATATATATATATATATATATATATATATATATATATATATATATATATATATATATATATATATATATATATATATATATATATATATATATATATATATATATAGATATATATATATATATATATATATATATATATATATATATATATATATATATATATATATATATATATATATATATTCACACACAATACATAAAATAAGTCTGTGTAGCTAGCGACCAATCACAAAAAGACATGTAGAATAGATCATGTGAAAAACATAACAATCTGTTTACACTAACATGCACTTTAAGTTAGGAGCATAATATATCTCTTGCCCATATTGAAGGAGCACACGTGTGCTCTATCGAACTTGGTATTAAAAAGCATAACCTCTTATTACAATATCATTGTTTCACTAAAACCTAAACTTGTTACTACACTCGCAACCCGACATTCTCCCCATTAGTGACGAATTTCTTTGTAATAAAAAAATCAATTGAAAATCATTGCAACCACTTCCAAAGTCACTTTCCTTACCATCAACCACCAATTCAACATATGTTCAAATTCTTTTTCGTTTAGCTTCACTATTTTCAATGTTAAACACTATTCCGTTCAAAATCCCTTGAATCAAGTCATCCTTAAATGTTTCTTTTTCATTTACACTGAAGAACCATTTCACTCGACTTCCTCCTTTCTTTTATGTGGAATATACCACGACTTATTTTGGTTCTTGAAAAATTCTTCTATCCATTATAAGACTAATGCCAACCTTCTTTGTATTTGGAGCAGTGACATTCTTGTTCATTCGCTTCACTAAAACAAAATTTGTACTTGCAAGCTCGTTGTAGTATAATACTAAGGAAGATCTAATGTGAGTGATAATTATTGAGTACTGAACAATATCAATGGTCATCAGAATCTTTAACAACTTGATCAAGTCGTTTAGATTCATCGGTGGAAAATCAGCCAAGGATACATGTGCTTCTTTATCAATGTTGGATGTAACTTGAGATTCATATCCTCAGTTTGGAGAGTATGAACCGGAGTCTGATGACACAAAGCAGAGAACGCAGACGTGCGTGTGAGGCAAGGAAAATTTAGGCGACATCCGGTATGGCTTCGTCTTGCTATCGGGAAACACCACCCCACCTTAGCGGCAACCACTGGACGGCAACCCCAAACGACAAAAAGTTGTCGTTTCTCTCTCCTCTCTTTCTCTCTTCTCTATTTTTACTAGGTTACAAACCCGTGTGTTACATAGTTGACAATTCAAAAAACTTATATAATAATGAAAACATTCAAGGAATGTTGTGAGAATGCCTTTCCAGACCCCGTGTTCCAGGTTCATGAACCTACAAAAAAAGATATAAATGTATTGGAACCTCAAGAGCTAAATTGAATCCTATGTTTGAAAAATGTGACAAAGAATTCGATAATTCAAGAAACTGTAAATTGCCTTATAAAGTTGCTACATACTGCAAATTCATAATTAAGTGGTATTGTGTAAACCAATGAACTTATCATTGGAAAGCTACAATTAGTAATGTACTTTTCCCTATTGGTTTATTAATAAATACTTAGAATAAAATTTATTTTCCAATGAAGGTCAAAAAGACATCGTAGTTGCTCTATCTTAATTTCCTGAAAAGTAATAAACATTTTCCACCACCTTGCAATGAAGACCCAAATTCCTTATAAGTACCTGTTGACAATGAAGAACCAATTTCTTGAAAAGGCAACAATCAAAGAGTGAATATTTAAATATTTAAAATAAATGTTCAATGTCTACCCACATAGTTCACATAAAAAAATTGGAAAGCCATGATATTATTAAAAGAAAGATTTCCTCATTTTATTCACCGAGTTAAGTTCCATGACCTAATCGCGAGGAAGGCTTGAATATGTTGGCAATAGAAAACTGTAATTATCAGTTTCACCACTTTCATGGACCTTCTTACCTGCGTACATCATGTATAAGTGACTTACAATGAATAACATTTCAATGTGCTCTCGCTGGCCTACATTAGCCACATATATGAACCCTAGAACATCAATGACTGAATAATCCTTTCAAATTTCCATGAACAACATCCATGAAAGAATTAAATCAATTAAACCCAAAATCTAAGTGACTAACCTGAAATTCTAATCCCATTTAGTTCAATTTAAAATCATGTGCAGTTCTATTTTCCTTCATTCTGGGAAACATCGCCTATAGTAAAAAAATGATGATGTTAGCAACCACAAAACATGGATCAACCAGGAAATTCAAAAGGTTTCCATGTACAAAAGTAATTGTTTTCTAAAAAACCCTAGAAAAGAAAACAAAGAGAGATAGGTGAGTTAAGTCATAAGTATGTGTGGCCTAGAGCAACCTTAAACTCTGATATATACGCTTCCAACACAGGACTTACTTCAAAAACCCATAATTTCATAAACCATAAAACCCTAATGGAATTGACAACAAAGAGAGATGGGTGAGTTAAGTCATAAGTATGAGTGGTTTTAATACCAAAATTATGATAGCAAAGCAAGTGCAAAGAAACAAATGGAATTGAATACAGTCTAAGCGTAAAGTAGTTTCTTCCACACACCCACATGAAACAAAATCCCACTAACAGAAACATAATGAAAATAAAATTTGGGGCATCACAAACAATAGCATTTGTTTTTCCAGTCCTAAAAATAGTCTTGAGTGTGTTTGGGGGGAGGTACTACTTGATGTAATAAGAGACCCATTTGAATCCATCCCCATAACCCGTTTGGAGGACGATGCTGCATATAAATACCTCCAAAAGACAGACGCTTGAATCCTGGAGATTGACCTTCCCCTTGCTGGTGGTCATGCCAGTGAGTCCCAGGTGGAAACGCAGTTCATCCTCCGAGGCATCATATTGCTATGTACATGTGAATATCATCAAAAACAGAATGGATGAAGAATATACAGAAGATTACAAATTTTTCAAAGAATCAAAACACCCAAAAACCAAGAAATATTCAAACAATCATGAAATCTAAGTAAAGATGTGGAAAATTACCTTCAACGACTATAAAAAGCGGCAAAATGGGGGGCTGGTGAACAGTATGCGTCGGTGAAGCAGATGAAGCGATGGAATGGGTTATAAGGAGGTAGCGACGTCTAAGTTAGGGATTTTACTTTACCGTATGAATAAGTAGGATCGTATCTCACTGTATCCGATTTCCGGAGAAACCTTTGAAACAAAGAAAAATTGTGTTATGTATCCATTCTCCGATTTAGCAAATAAGATTCAAATTCACCTAATCTCCTCCGATCTTGCCAGGCCTTCCGCATTCAAGCCTCCTGATTTTATGGGGTTTGATTGAACTAATTACTCTAATTCAATAGAAATATAGGCCGTAAAGAGGTCTGATAAAATGATTTTAGGCGGGAAATCAAATTATAGGGCTTCTTATAGAAAGACACGTGGCAAATATAAGCGTAAAAAACAGCCATGTGGCATGTTAGTGTTTGATTTATTAGATAGTATAGATAGATTTCTCTCTTCCGTGTCTCTTGTTTCTCTTCTACTCAATGCCGGCATCACTCCTTTCTTTCTTCTCACTTTCTATCTCTCATTAGAAATCCTAGGTGAAGCTAATGCATAATTGTTACCGGCAACACCACTCCGTCGAGCCTAATAAATATATAGATATGGCAAAAGTAATTTAAATTTTGAATTTTACAAATGCAAGGATAACAAGATTTATATAATCACGATACAATCCTAAAAAATTAAATTAATAAATCTATTTATTTTTCAAACATTTTTTAGATTTTAAATTCAAAATCCATTTAAATCCACCATATCCCCTAATTCCCCGTCCATTATCTCCCCACCTTTCCACACAAAATTCATCTGGTCAACAACTTCAGCTTCTCTACAGGGTTACCACGAAAGCTGCAGAGCCGGAGGAAAGCCCTCTAAGATGCCTTTCTGGCATAGTTTTCCGTCGATGTCGTATGGTCGGCCTCATTCGGTGCGTATGAACAACATTATTGAGCTGTTGATGAGACTTGTGGACACCAGTTTCCGACTTATCTATGTCGGGGTTCATAGGATCCTCAGTGTCTTCCGCAAGAATCTTCCTCCTCTGACAGGTTCAACATCTTTGCTCCCTTTTAGACCAATTTTTAATTCCCATTACATGTGATTAAACAACCATTTATGAGTTGAAAGGACATTATGAGTATGCACATATTTTGTTCTTTACTTAAATTTATAAGTAACTTAATGGAATGATAACTCCTAAAATTCATGGTTCCGTATGAAAGCGCACATCCTACTTCATCAGGCCTTACGTACCTCGGGAGAGGAAGTTACTGACCTCATGCATGGGTACAAGCTTAATAGTAAATGGCAAAGATGACACATAGTTAAGAGCTGTGAGAGAGTAGATAACTTCCCATGGTCGCGTGTACATGTGTGCATGTAAACCTTTTTGTGTTGAATGAAATAATTATATTTGATCTCTCTCTTTTCTAAATGTTTTCTCTCAGTATAGTTATTCTTGAAATTTTCATATTTTGCTCACTTGATTCCAACATGTTGTACAGAGCATAGCTGTTCATGTGCTAATTGGGATCCACAAACTCTAGAGTTGCACTAAAAAAACTTATAGTTATTTTTAATAGTGCAAGAGCCTTAAAGTAGGGGAATCATGTGCTTTTAGACATATAGAAATTGCTTACTGATGAAATAATTTGAGATTAGTGAAGAGAATTGGAGGATGAAAAATTACTCGTTTATCTGGTTACAGCTAAAAGCTAAAAAAATCGAGAAGATCTCAAAAGCATAATCATAGTTGTCATGGGTCAAACTATGCTAACCATTAAATTATTACTTAGAAAATTGACTTCATACCAGGTTATGAATCTAAACATCCATTTGTCTTTCATATGTCTGCATCACATATCTTTATTGTAATAATTAAGTTATAAACGTCAATGGATCAGTCTTCTTGTAAGTGTTTCCCACCTGTTTGTCTGGAACTTATGACATTCATATGAAATAGCCTTTATATTACTCCAGTTGATATTCGGTTTATGATATACATGCCCCTTACAAAGCTCTTATGTGACCAGAGATCGTTGTAGAACCCCAGAATGTTTCTCAAGAGGCAATGCAATTAATTGTAAGTTTTTTTGGTGATTTGGGTATGTGCATTCTTAGTCTTCTGATTCATTGTAACATTGATGCACGTTTGCTTTCATGAACTGAAGAATTCAACTGGAATTCAATACGAAGATGGGATATCTGAGATTGAACAAAAGCAGAAACAAAAAACGTTTACTAGGTCGGTCTTTCTTTAAGTATAATCCTACATCATTATTATTTATTTTCTACCGGTGACGTCACTGATGTGTTATGTACTTCTGCTACAGGTCTAAAATCCAACATCCAACGACTATGGAGAACCTCCATGGCGATCTTTTATTAAACATATTCATCCGTTTGTTAGCCAAACAGCTTGCCCAGATGAGATGCGTCTCCAAATATTGGAATGCCCTCTTATCTCAATCATCCTTTGTAAAATCCCACTTCCATTATCACTCCATCAATAACAACAATCGAATTATGTTGGTATTCTACGACGAGGCAACTTCTGATGTTGATGATGATGATGATGATCCTGAACACACTAACTTCCTCAAATTCCCCATACATAATGGATATACTACAAGCATCAAAGTTATTGGTTCTGTTCACGGGTTAATATGTTATTCTGAAGATAATGATGCCATTCACATTTGGAACCCTTCTCTCTCAGCGTTGTCAACTCTCCCGCCATATTATGTATCCTCCCGTGGTAGTTATAATATTATGTTCCGGTTTGGGTTTTGATCCCACAACTGAGGCTTACAAAGTTGTTAAACTTGTTAGGTGAAATTTCAAAGTTGGTGAAGGTTTGGTGAAGGTTTTCAAAGTTAGGCAAAGCCTCTTTCTTTGATTTGAAAATTCACATTTTCACATTAATTACTTACATGTATAAATAGAGCATTAGATGAAGAGAATCATGCACCACAACACACAATACATGTAAAGGATTGAGTGTGTATCTCTTGTAATCTCCTCATTCAAATAAAATCTAGTTGTGCCCGTGGATGTAGGATTGACACCGAATCCGAACCACGTAAAATCCTTGTGTTCTTAATTTGTGAGCTGAGTGTGTGAGTTTCGTGTTCGTATGCTAAGTGTCTCGATCCTAACAAGTGGTATCAGAGCCTTGGTTTAGCTCCAGAGGGTGATTTTCTGTTTTTTGGTCGAAAATGTTTTGTCTCAAAAACAATTTTGGTGTACGCCGTTGGAAAGGTCTCGTTCCGCAGATTCCGAAAATATATTTTTTGGATTTTTTCGACCACCGGAAGACCTCCAAATCGTCGGCCAAACGTTCGCCGGAATAGTGACCGGAAAAACCAGATCGCCGGAGAAGACGACACTTTAGCGCCGGAGTCCGCCGGAGAGAGACGACACTGTAGCAGTTCACTGTAGCGTTCCTGTAGCAGTTCACTGTAGCGTTCTTGTAGCAGTTCACTGTAGCAGTACTGTAGCAATTTTTTTCAGAAAATTGCAAAACAGGTCCCTGGAGTTCCGAAAATTGCAAGACAAGTCCCTAAACTTCCAAAAAATTGCAAGACAGGTCCCTGAAGTCTCAGAAAATTTGCAAAATTGTCTCGAGTTGTTTCTTGTTTGTCGTAATGGCTGAAGACAAGATTGTAATCGAGAAGTTCAACGGTTCTGACTTTAGTTGGTGGAAAATACAAATATAAGCATTGTTATGTCAGAAAGACTTGGATGTGGTACTTGGGGACAAGCCGGAGAAAATGGAAAAAGCTGCTGAAGATGCGTGGAACTCAAAGGACAAGAAAGCTAAGGCGGTTATTACATTGTCGTTGGAAAGAAGCGTTGTTTTCAACATCATGAAGGAAACCACGGCGCGTGGTATGATGGATGCACTGACGAACATGTATGAGAAATCGTCGGTGGCTAACAAGGTGTTCTTGATGAGGGAGTTATTCCCTACAAGGATGAATGAGGAAAGTTCTGTTACGGTTCACATTAACAATCTAAATTCAATTCTGTCCAGATTATCATCTGTGGGAATTAAATTTGATAATGAAACTCAAGCTGCACTGCTGCTAGCTTCACTACCTGATAGTTGGTCCAGAACAGTTACGGCTGTTACTAGCTCCGTGGGAGCTAGTGGTATGACTTTTGAAGGGGTTAGAGACTTGGTTTTGGGCGAGGATATCAGACGAAAAAATCAAGGTGGATCATCTTCTTCTGCGTTATTGAATATGGACAGAGGTAGAAGGAATAGCAGGAACAGTGGGAGCCGAGGAAGAAGTTCATCTAGCACTTGGAAGAATGTGAAGTGCTGGAACTGTCAAGAGGTGGGACATGTTAAGAGTCAATGTCCAAAGAAAGAATTAAACAGTGTTGGTGCTGAGAATGTTTATCAGGAAGATGCATTGATACTCAGTATGAAAAACTGTGTAGACTCTTGGGTCATGGATTCAGGGGCTTCGTTTCACGCCATGGACAACGGAGAAACGATGGTGAATCTAAAAGAATGAGATTTTGGGAAGGTACGGTTAGCAAATGACGAGTTGCTTCAAGTAACGGGCATGGGAGATATTGATCTGGTTACTTCATTAGGAACTACATGGAACCTGAAGAATGTCAGGGTGATTCCGGAGCTGAAGAAGAAATTGATTTCTATTGGTCAGCTGGATAAACAAGGACTGGAAGTAAGGTTTGGTGGTGGTAAATGGAGGGTGGTCAATGGAAATTCGGTGATTGCTCAAAGTATGAAGCGTGGGTCATTGTATATGGTTGAGGTACCTGCTGAGGGAAGTATGACCGTCCCCGTTAAGCATGACAAAATCTGGTTCGCTAAATCTAGTGCTAAGTGAGTTCATTTTGCAAATATGAATTCTGGAGCCAAGGGGATGTTAGCTGAACGAGTCGGAAAGTCTAAACCATTCAGGGGATTTTGTGACAGTGGGAGCACGGGGTGTGTTCCGGGTATAGTTACAAAGAGCCGTTGGGTTTTGAAGACTAAGACTGAAAAATTCTCTCCTGTTGGAAGTTTGCAAAGTTTGGAGAGTGTTAGTGGTCCTCGGTGTATCTCTGGAGCTAGTTGAGTGTCCAAACCGGTTGAGACAGAGGATGAGTCGGTGGTGGGATTAGCCACGGCTGAGTTGGAACTAGTGGGAGTTTCAACTGGCCCTTCTAGTACTTGAAGATGAGGGGCGGCTACAACTAAGGGAATTTGACTGAGTCTTAGCTTGTTCTTGGGAACTGGAAGCTTGGAAGACTTTTTATGTTAGGAGATTAATGAGAGATGTTCAAATCTTCAAGTGGGAGATCGTTAGGTGAAATTTCAATGTTGGTGAAGATTTGGTGAAGGTTTTCAAAGTTAGGCAAAGCCTCTTTCTTTGATTTGAAAATTCACATTTTCACATTAATTACTTACATGTATAAATAGAGCATTAGATGAAAAGCATCATGCACCACAACACACAATACATGTAAAGGATTGAGTGTGTATCTCTTGTAATCTCCTCATTCAAATAAAATCTAGTTGTGCCCGTGGATGTAGGATTGACACCGAATCCGAACCACGTAAAATCCTTGTGTTCTTAATTTGTGAGCTGAGTGTGTGAGTTTCGTGTTCGTATGCTAAGTGTCTCGATCCTAACAAAACTTTTAGGCCTTACCGGACCTCCCAGAAGACAATCCGGTAATTTAGCATATATTGTTAAAGAGTGGCTGCAAGTTGAGGTTTATAGCATGAGAAAGGGTTCTTGGGGTTCATCACTCAAAGGTTTCCATCTCACGTCGCATGTATTTTAAAACACGATCCCCTTTATGTAGATGGGCATGACGGCCATCTTCATTTTCGTGGCTATATTGATGACGAGGAGGGGGAGCTAGAGACGATAGTGGCATTTGATTTGGGATCAGAGACATTTCGTGAGATACCCCTTCCAGATTCTGTACTGGATAACAAACACGTGAATGGTTTAGGAGTTTTGAGAGGAAAGCTTTGTGTGATGTCATGGTATAATGGAATAAGGTGTGTGTGATGGATGAGTATGGGGTGGCTGAATCATGGGTCAAACACCATGTTCGCTCGCCTTTTTCTGTTGGTGTAGTTTATGGATTCACATCACACAATGAGTTTCTTATCGCAGATGATGATTCCCATCTTGTTTTTTACGATCCAACTTCACACAAGAATAATATTTTGGGGAAATTTCGTATTATAAAATGTGGCGCAAATACAATTATAGAGTACGTCGACAGTCTTGTTTGGGTAGCACCTAAGGGGGTGGTGCATGACAAAATTGAAATCGAGTGATGTTAAGTATGATACGAAGCTTCTTAATTAGGTTTATTCATGTTTAGTGCATTATTTACATCTACATTAATTTTCTCTTTCATTGTGGTTTATTATGATTTTTTGATACAGACAAGTTTTATCTTGTTTAACATTTTGCTTCTTAATTTCAACAAATGTCTAGCCTAGATCTTGGTCACGATAAAAATTCTATTTTTATAAAATTGCTAAAGGTTTGCACAGTCTAGGTTTCTGGGTTGTGGTCATTTGTTTAGGGTTAATTGACAGGTTTATGTGACTTTACAACCCAGCTTTCATTTTTGTGAAATTAGGTAATTTTTAAAGTGTTACCTATTGGGTTGGGCACGCGATAGAATTGTTGGTGATGTGGATATATGACATTGCAACATATCTGAAACATACACTCCTCAACTATATGTTTTAGTCTGTCATGAATCTTCTTACACATTTGATGTTGAGGGTTACGAACACTCTGAACCAGTTATTTAAACATGGATTATGATAAATGGTATTGTTCCTTTGCAATTCTAAGAATTCTTTTCAATTGGGGTGCTTCTTGCTTAGCTTGCCAAAGATGGCAAAAATCTTGTGTTGCAACATTACGCTTGAGGTAAAGTATATGTTTTTTTATTTTACGTTGGATGAACCAATTTCTTAAATGCAAGAATCACCTTCCAATTAAAATCTTTATATTAGGTATTGGAACACAATTGAAACTTGACAATATTGTCTTACTCTAGTTAAGCCATTTGGCCAATTATGCAACATATACACTAAAATAATGTAAAAACAAAACCAATTCATCTTTCAAGAACAAAATGAAAGTTAACACTAAAATACATCTAATTTTCACACAAGCGGCATTAAAATAATCTAGTAACATGTCAAGTTACACCAAATTTCCAAATTTGATGTAGTACTACTTATTACATTGAAACTTGAATATTTCACTTTAATCAATATCTATACTATTATACAAAGCATTCTATCAAATCTTGAAAGTTTAAGAAGTACAAGCTAATAATAGGCAACATGTACAATCATGAATTGTATAAAGTTTTTAAACGAAGGTGGATGATAATTTGAAAAGAAAATCCAAAATCTCATTAACAATTATGAAATGCATATAGTTTGTAAATCAAAAAGGGTCTTAACCACCCCATCCCCCTCCCTAATTTGATACGCTCCATATTCATTTTCAATGAACGCCAAATTTCATAAATATGCCATCTGCATGACCCATGAGTTTTTATTTCAGCTTGTTCTTGAGTTTTTTTAGGAATGTAAACGAAATAGTTGCCAAGGAATCCTAAAATAACGTGTTCTCGAGTTTTTTACACCCTGATCTCGATTTGTTAAAGAAGGAAAGGAAAGACTTAGGATAAATTAAGAAGGAAAAACGTGTTCTCAAGTTTTTTAGGGAATGAAAGAAAACGATTAGGAAGATTAAAGTTTTTCTTTTCTCCCCCTGAAAATCAACCATCTAATTTTGGGTTGATTACCAAAGGGTATATACCCTTACTGTGGGGTGTTATGAGGGAGACATGGCACTCAGCTAAGGTGTGGTAACACCACCCCACTAAAATTTTCCCCACACTTTTTTCTCTTTTCCCGTGAGAAGTCACCACACATTTCCGATTATTTTATGCAACTTTCACTTATACATTACAAGACATTTTAGCATTAAAAGTGAGAGGGTGACGATTTCCTAGGTGAGGGAAATGACATGGGGTTGAGTCAGCATGGGAAAAATGACGGGTGTGTGGAACCCACACCTCTTGGTCTTAGGAGGGAAACCAGAAATTTTCAATTTTATCATTGACTATTTCTCTTCAGTAAATAGAACAACCTCAGCATTTCATAGACTTTTCCAACAACTTCACATTAATCAATCCACCAAATAACCACATGCATTCTTGCCAATAACTTCACCAAATGTATTCTTGCTAGCTCGACTTAGATGAGAATGTGGCCTCTTTTAAATAATTTTCAATTATCCAAATAAAGAAAAAATAAAAAGGAATGTAAAGGTTGAGTTATACTTGAACCAAATGCCACCAACATTAATGTTCATATATTTGGATGGGTGATACAAACCCATATTAGTGTGCTGTAAGCAAGAAAAAAAATCAATACTCATAAGTGACGATATATAGGGTGATGATCCACAAACATTTCTCTATAGGTATTGTTAAAGTGGGATTTATTCTAGTAATAAACAAAATTCTATATGACGAAAAGGATAGTTGAAATTACCCAGAATGTAATTTACAATATAACGAATTACATAACAAGCTCTAGATTCGGTGTTTTAATTTCGTTTGTTGTTATCTTTAACTAAGGAAGATTCTACATTTTTGCTTCATAGTATATATATAATATATTGTGCTCTTCATTTTTTTACTTGTGCCATCTACCTCAAATGTTTTTAGGTTTCGATTTAGAACCCAAGATACAAAGCCGTATACAACATTTATCAATAAAATACTGAGAAAAATACATATAAATATTACCTCTTTGACTCTTTCATTTGTAGGCTTGCTGCTACAATTCCGGTCCAACAGTAGATAATGTAAAAAAGCCATAATGCAAAACCTTGTTTCAATTAGGGATTATTCTTTTCTGATGAAACCAGATGAAGACCATCATCGTCAAATTGTATATCAATAAAACTCAAACACATAGGCCACAATCATTACCTGGCAGGGAGGATTTTCTTAACCATTTTACAAAATTGAAATCTACCATGAAAACTAAAAGTCGTATGTGCAAATGGAAAATAAGAAACTTTATAGTCCTTTCTCTGTCAACCCATAACCGTGAATAAAAGGCAGTAAAAAGGAAAAACGGGCCACTATTTTCAAACTTCTTCATATTACTTGGAAATCTATGGCATTAAGTCAAAACCAATTAGAAATTTTAAACAGAACATTTAAATCATCAGAACCAGAAGAAAATAGAGTAACATTATGAATTTATAACAAGATCAAAATAAAAAATGAAATACTAAATCAATTTAGGCAGTAAAAAAAGTTGCTTCTTGTACTTTTGAAGAGCTGAGATATAACCTAATCCCGGAAAGTCCAAGTTCCAAGTTAAAAGAATCAAAAGTTTGGAATATTGTTGAATTAGGGGGTAGCGACGTTAACTTTGTGAAATAGCGACGCTATGTTCCTTGCTTAACGACGCTAAGCTTGGTAGTGAGTGGGATCGCACGTTGTGCAATTAGTGACGCTAACTGCTGATTTTGGGCCAAAACCCTATATTTTGAAGTTTAGGCCATATATAAGGGTGAGAAACTCTGGGGCAGCCGTCATTTGACATATTTCAGCCCCCAATGTCGCCATTTTCTCTCTCTAGACTCTTTGGAGTGACTTTTGGTGTTCTTTATCATTTTAGAAGGATTTTTGGAGTAGAAGAGGTGGTGTATGGTGGTGCTAGGATATATCCTTCAAGGTTGAATCAGCTAGATCTGCATCTCTGGACCTTTGGAAGTTTAAAGCTTGCTCCTTTTTACCTTATTATGGTTCTTCTTGTGATTTAAGTGGGATTTTATGGGTTAAAATGGTGTAATGGTCCTTTTTTGGTGTTGTACATGGTTGGGAAGGATAAAGTTCATAACTTTATGCCTTGGAGTTCTCATTTGGAGACTTTAGGTTGGTTTGGAGAGTAAGTCAAGCTCTTTTTGATGATTTTGTTGAGTTTTGGACCATTTTGGACTTGGATCTTGTTCATGAGCTTGCAGGGCTATGATTGAATGATAAAGTTAGGATATTTATGGACCTAGGGACTGTTTGGAAGGTTCCTAGAAGGTTTGAGACCTTGGCTAAATAGATTAAGAGCTTAATGAATTTTTGAGACTGTTCATAGTAAGCGATGCTATCTAAGGAAGATAGCGGTGCTAACTGGCTATTGACCGTTGACTTTGACTTTGACCTTTGCCCGTTGACTTTTTGACCAGTTTGACTTTTGGTTAAACTTGAGGGTTCGAGGTACTGGTATTAGTGGTTTATCCTGTTTGGGGTTTAGGAAGTTCTAAGTGAAGTTTATCCTTATTAGGAAGTTCGTATTGTCGGGATTTGAGGGCACTTGCGTTAAGTGCTGTCTACTATGTGTAGTAATGTGTTTGTATGTGCCTTACGTGGTTGCTGACGGATCGGGGCAAGCCCGAGAGTCAAAGAATGAGTTGATAAACGGACGGATTGGGGCAAGCTCGAGAGTCCAAAGAATGATTTGATTTGGTGACAAACAGAACGGGGCAAGCTCGTGAGTTCTTAGCCGAGGCGGATCGGGGCAAGCCCGAGAGCTAGGTTGTTCGGGGCAAGCTCAGAGACCTTTTGTGATTGTGTTTATGTGATGGACCGTGGTATTTTAGGAAACTCACTAAACTTTGTGGTTACTCTCTTACCCTAACTGTTTTTTAGGTATTTGTTGGCTTAAGTTTGGAGCACGGCGCAACTGTACCGTATCTGAGGTTTTGGTAATCAAGTCTTCTGCTGGATAATATTTGCAAATGTTTTTTATAAACACAATGTTATTGTTGGATTAGGTGTCTAAGCCATGACTTATAATTTTATTTATCTTATGAATAAAAGCAAAGTCCATTTGGGTTGCCCTCATAGCTGGGGAATTGATGTACAGTTTAGTAGAGAGAAAGGTTGATTTATTAAGAGTTTAATAAATCAATAGAATATATATAGATGGCTTATTAATATATTTAAGTGTTAATATATTAATTAGAAACTATATTAATTAATTGAGATTTAATCCAAAATTAATTGGATTTAATTTAGTGATTAAATTAATTAATTAAAGTGGAGGGGCTGACTTGTAATTATTCAATAGTTGAATAACTGGCAAGGGATAAGTCAGGGGCCAAAAGTGCGCCACCCTGGAGTCCTCTCTAGGGTTTGGCGAAAACCCTTCTAGGGTTTTAAAAGCCTGGTCCAAGTGACTTGCAGGCTTGCCCACTTGGGAGGCTCCTTAGGGTTTCAGGTGTAGCCTGTGGAGGCTATATAAGGAACCCCCTGGTACCACCATATTCACGCCATCTCTCTCTCTCTCTCCCTTACTCTGCTGGATTGTATTCTCCTTGCTTGGGTGTGACTTGCATTTGAGGGAGGATCTCTTTGCTGCTTGCTTAAAGGATCATAAGATCAAAGGTTGGTTTTCTTAATTCATCTTTAGAATTGAATTGTATCCTTTAGGGTTTTAGTTCTAATCTTCATAGAAGAAAACATAGATCATATTAGGGTTACATGTGAACCATAGGAATTTTTGTGTTCATTGTTTGCATAGAAACCCTTCAGTGGTATCAGAGCTAGCCTGTTTTCTTATGATTTGATTTGAACTGTTTTGTGCCAAAGGGTTTTTGGCGAAAATCAAACCCTTGGAGATGGCCCTGTCGATTTCAAGGCTAGGGTTTCCTAACCCTAGCTGCCATCCCTTTTGGTCCCCCTTGATTGCTTGATTTGTTTGCCATAATAGTATGTTGTTATTTTTGGTAATAAGATTAATTAAATAACTTGAACCTTCTTGCTTGGCTTGTAAATTTCGAGAATCACAAGGACCATTATAAAAAATTAATTTAATTAATTTGGTACTATGTAACCTAGATTTAATTAGTTTAATTAATTGATTAATTAAAAGACCAATTAAATCAGTTTAAAGAATTAATTGAAATTTTCAAAAAATTAGTAAAAATTTGCGAAAATTAAGATAAAATTAATTCTAAAATATTTTAATAAGATTAAAATATATCTTATATGTATTTATGATTAAAAGTTAATTTAATATATATAAGAAAATTGGTTAGTCTACCGTTAGTAGGCCTCATTCACAAAACTGTCCTCTAAAGATGGTATAAGGCGACTGACTATAAAATGTTAGTCTAATGGGTATCTACTCTTACCCACCGCTCTCCTGGTCAGTCGAGTGTCGTTAGCCGAACGGGTATGATAGAACCGCTAAAGCCTCTTAAAAGTATAATGCTATAATTGAAAGTACTAGAACCTTAAAACAAACCCCATCTAGTTACTTTAGGTTAAAAAATGTGAATTGGTGCTAATCCATGAAATTGCACATTGCACTTTGTGGAACGTTGGTGGAGCATGTGTGGTTTACCGGCACGCCAACTGGGGTCCGCAAAGAGTCGCAATGGGTTTCTTGATTTTGTCATTGTTAACGGAGCGTGTGTGGATAACCGACACGTTAATTAGAGATGATAATTGACTTCAAGAGTACCGAGCAATTTTCATGGTTATTCACACTCGGTTTGTGATCCTCGGTATCCCAGTCACAAACAGCGGGGCATTCCCGAGATTTAAACATGCTATCGAACAGTTCGGTAAATCTCAATGAAACTAGGAATTCCATTATAATAAGATTATGTTTCCGCGGTGGAATTGGCTGAATCGTCATTCGCCTACCTTATAAAATTTACAATATAGATTACGACATCCCTTTTCGGTATTGTAGATTGTTATTGTAGGATCCTAGCCTTATATTTATTCTTGGGTGAATATAAGGATTATTATTATTATCATATCTAATTAAAACTACCTTCTTCTTGTTCAGATGTCTTCTGACCATTCCTTTCCCCACTCAAATCCCGGTAATGTCACCTCGATCCAGTCATTATGCTCAAAGGTGAAGTTGGACGGCACTAACTATAATGACTGGATCCGCAACATCAAAATGGCTCTAAGGTTTGAACACAAAGAGTATTTTCTGGAAACCGAGCTCATTGATGTGGACACTGAAATTGCTACTCCCGAGGAAATCGCTGCGTACACTAAACACTCTGATGATGCAACCAAAGTGGCTTGCATCATGATCGCTACTATGAACCCTGAATTGCAGCGTATCTATGAGGACTATTGGTCTTACGAGATGCACAAAGAGCTCGCGGAAAAGTTCCGTAAGCAGGAGCGCATCAAAAGGCGTGAGGTTGTAAAAGCCTTCACTAATGGCAAGCCCAAGGATGGCGAGTCCATCTGTGCACATGTGCAAAGGATGCATGGTTACGTGGAAAGGCTTAGGAAGCTGGAAATGCCTGTGCATGAGGATTTAGCAGTTGACATAGTGCTGAACTCCTTGCCAAGTTCTTATGATCAGTTCACACTGGCGTATCATTTGAACAACAACCAGGCAACCCTAGCTGAATTACCCCGCATGCTTCGGACGGCTGAGGACGGGATGAAGGGAAAAGGTTTGCTCCCTGTCAACCCGCCTGTCCTGGCTATTGGCTCTGGAAAAGGAAATAAACGGAAAGGCCCCCCTAAGCAAAACTGGAGGGAAAAGACTCATGTCGGGTCATCTAGCAGTGCCCCGAAAGGCAAGTCTTCCGGTATTCCACATGTTCAGAACCCCAAAGAGGCCGACTGCTTTTACTGCAAGCAAAAGGGTCATTGGAAGAGGAGCTGCCCAATGTATCTGCAGGATATCAAGGATGGTAAAGTGAAACCGTCACAAGCAGGTACATATTCTATATCTAATAACTCGTCTTTTTCCCGTCTTGGGTCCTTGATACAGGATGTGGTTTTCATATCTGTTCTGATTTGCAGGGCCTAGAGGAAAGTAGGGAGCTGGAGCATGGCAGACTGAACCTGGTCATGGGCAATAGGCGAACGTCACCTGTTACCAAGATCGGTGTTTATGGACAGATGCTGAGTAGTGGAGTTAGATTAGATTTACATAATTGTTGCTATGCGCCTGATATGGCTAAGAACATAATTTCTTTTCATGCATTGTTTAAACAAGGTTTTTATTATGAGTTTAACAAATTGAATGGTTCAATTTCTGTTTTCAAAAATGATGTTTTTATATTCAATGCTATGCCTTGTGATGGAGTGTATGAATCTATTATGTGTGTTGATAATTATGGTAAAAATGTTTTAACTATTGATGCTTCAAGCGGTGTAGAAAAGGCATGTATGTGGCATTGTCGCATTGGCTATATAAACAAGAAACGCATCGCCCAACTCCAAAAGGATGGAGTGTTGGAATCATTCAACCTCGGGTCGGATGATGTATGCAAATCTTGCTTACTTGGCAAGATGACAAAATCACCATTCAAAGGTTCCTTTGAAAGAGGTGAAGGTCTGTTGGATATCATACACACAGATGTGTGCGGTCCTTTCAGAACAACCACTAAAGATGGCACGCGATTCTATGTGACCTTTACCAATGATTTTAGCAGATATGGGTATATCTACTTAATCAAGAATAAGTCGGACACCTTTGAAAAGTTCAAAGAGTTTAAGAATGAAGCGGAAAATCAATTGGGCAGAAAGATAAAGATGCTTAGATCCGACAGAGGCGGTGAGTATCTTAGTATCGAGTTTCTCGATTACCTCAAGGAATGTGAAATTGTTTCACAGTTATCGCCTCCAAGAACACCTAAGTTGAATGGTGTTGCTGAAAGGCGAAGCCGAACCCTGTTGGACATGGTTCGTTCCATGATGAGTCGAGCTTCACTTCCGATCCATTTCTGGGGGTATGCCTTAGAGACTGCCGCCCATATCCTAAATCTTGTCCCAACCAAGAAGGTTGCGAAAACACCGCACGAGATGTAGACAGAGAAAGTTCCCTCGTTGGCACACATCAAAGTCTGGGGCTGTGAAGCTTTCGTGAGACGAGATACTTCAGATAAGCTCGCAGAAAGAAGTGAGAGGTGTTTCTTCATCGGATACCCGAAACAGTCTTTTGGATACTTGTTCTACAGACCGAGCGAGGACGTGGTCTTTGTAGCAAGACGGGGGTTCTTTCAAGAGAGAGAACTCGTATCCAGAGAGGACAGTGGGAGTACGATCTATCTCGAAGAAATTCACGAGACGCCCGATGAAACAACCTTGGAAGAAACTAGCAACGAACATGAAGAAGAAGTTCCTGTTGGACCCACCGACATTTCGTTGCCCCTTAGGCGTTCAGGTAGAGTTAGCATGCCGCCCGAGTTCTATGGTTTCCATATTACTGCGGACGGTGACACGTTAGTCAGTGATCGTACATTGACTAATTTGGATGAGCCACCTAACTACCGTGAAGCAGTGGCAGGCCCCGAGTCTGCAAAATAGAAAGAGGCAATGGACAGCGAGATAAAGTCCATGTATGACAATCAAGTTTAGAACTTGGTTGACAACGTACCGGGTCGAAAGACAGTCGGATGCAAGTGGATCTTCAAAAAGAAGACCGACATGGATGGAAAAGTGCATACTTATAACGCTCGGCTGGTGGCGAAGGGATTCACTTAAACCCCGGGGGTTGACTATGATGAGACCTTCTCACCAGTAGCCAAGATTAAGTCAATCAGGATAATGCTTGCCATAGCTGCATTTCATGATTATGAAATCTGGCAGATGGATGTCAAAACCGCTTTCCTTAATGGGAAACTGACTGAGGATGTTTACATGAGTCAGCCAGAAGGTTTTGTAGACACAAAGCACCCTGATAAAGTATGTAAGCTTGAAAGATCAATCTACGGGTTGAAGCAAGCGTCTCGCAGCTGGAATCTTTGCTTCCATGAGAAAGTCAAAGAGTTTGGCTTCTCTAGGAGTGAAGATGAGTCCTGTGTATATGTCAAGGCTAGTAGGAGTATAGTCACTTTCCTGGTGCTATATGTTGATGACATATTGCTCATGGGAAACGACATTCCGACCTTGCAAGATGTTAAGGCTTGGCTCGGGAAGTGTTTCGCCATGAAAGACCTAGGAGAAGCTGCTTATATTCTCGGGATAAGAATACTTAGAGATAGAAAGAGAAAATTGATAGGTCTAAGCCAGTGTACATATTTGGAAAAGGTGTTAAAAAGATTTAACATGGAAAATTCCAAAAACGGAGAGCTGCCAATCTAAAGTAATACTAAATTGAGTAAAACTCAAAGTCCGAGTACCGATGAGGAAATAGCTGAAATGAGTCGAGTACCTTATGCTTCGGCAGTAGGGTCGATCATGTATGCTATGACATGTACTCGTCCCGACGTATCCTATGCACTAAGCATGGTTAGTCGGTTCCAGGGTAATCCTGGAAAGGCACATTGGATTGCGGTCAAGAACATACTCAAGTATCTGCGAAGGACAAAGAATATGGTATTGGTCCTTGGTGGCAGTGATGACTTGAAAGTGAGTGGATATACTGATGCCAGCTTCCAGACAGATAGGGACAGTGGACGGTCCCAGTCGGGCTGGGTATTTCTTTTGAACGGTGGAGCGGCCACTTGGAAAAGTTCCAAGCAGGAAACGGTGGCTGATTCAACGTGCGAATCAGAGTACATTGCAGCGAGTGAAGCGTCTAAGGAGGCAGCTTGGCTAAAGAATTTCATCGGGGACCTTGGAGTTGTCCCGAGCATTCAGGAGCCAGTGGAACTTTTCTGCGATAATGAAGGAGCGGTCGCCTTGACAAAGGAACCGCGAGACCATGGAAAGTCCAGGCATATCGAAAGAAAGTACCACTACATACCACATCAAGTAGAAGAAGGGCACTTACTGGTTAAGCGGGTATCATCAGAAGACAATCCTGCAGATCCTTTGACTAAGGCTCTGAGCAGGATCAAGCACAATCAGCATGCTCGGAGCATTGGACTGAAGGATGATATTAGTTTTAGTAATTAGATAGATTTGAAACTTGTAAACAGCATAAATGTAATTGACTCGGTTGTAACACCCCGTTTTTCGGTATGTCCGTGTTTGACGAATTGTTATTTTAAGCGGATAATAATAATAATAACAATAATACAAATAGGGAAATCATGCTTCTAATTTTCTAGTTATGATTAGGAGGGGGTAATATGTCAATATTGTAATCTTATTAAGTAGGATCAATAAGCTTTTGGGTAAAAAGAAAATCATGAGCGAAACTTAAAGGGCTGAATTTGCCAATTAGGGATAGTTGCATAAAATCTAAGTTGAATTATTAAAATGGGATCGAGAGTTGCTGCTGCTGTTATGATTGAAAACCCAAAGCTCCACTTTAGCATTATGCCTCTTTCTTCTCCTTCTTTTCTCTCGCTCGTTCCTTCCCTCCTTCTTTTCTCATTTTCTTCTTGTCCTTTACTGCTGGTGTGTGCAAAAAAAAAGGTTTTATAGGAAGGTGAAGGTCATGGTGATCGAATATAGGCTTGGAGGAATGAAAGGTATAACGATTCTTGTTTCTTGTTTTTTGAATTTTATCTTGATGTTCTTTGGAACTTCTATGATCTTGTTGTTGTTTGAGAGGTAGATGACTCAAATGATTCAAGTATTCTGATTTTATTAATGCTATTGAACTTAATTCAGACCTCATGGGTCTTAATCATTGTCTTAATGGGTTTAGGAATTGAAATCCTAAACCCTAAGGTCATTTTTGGAATATTCGGATTTTCACTGTTTTGGACATGTTCTTAGAAAATTCGTGTAAAATCTTGTACTTGACCAATTGAGATGAGCCATACATTTCTGGAAAGGTCTAGGTGTGTAGTTTCCTCATCCAGAATTCCTTGGCCTAATTCGTGTGTTAGGTTAGGTGAATATTGTAATATTCACTGAGTGGTCTAAGTTCTGTCAAATTTGGTCCCCTGCCTTGAGAAATTCATTGTAAATTGTACAAATATCGTTTGGGAGCAAGGCCACTTGCCTTAGTTCACTTTTGAAGTCTAGTTTGTCCTTACCAAATTTTAGAGTTCAGTTCTTAACCCATTTTGATCGATTAATATTTCTTCAATGGTGGTTCAATGGGTGAACTGATTGTATCAGTCAAATTCGGGGATTTTTCATCTGCAAATGGAAAATGCAAATGACCTGAGGTTAGGCCCTGTGACCTTGTCCTTGGGTCTAGTTTACCCATGATTTTTATTGGATTTTATGTTTAAACTCTCATTGGTTTAATATTGCAAATCTTGTCGTGGGTCTAAACATCAGCTTTGCTGTCAAGTATTCTTTCGTGGGTTTTGGTCGTGGTTGCGGCTTAGAGTTCGTGGTGGGTGTGATATGCTTATTAAATATAATTAATAAACCTCAATGATGTAATTATAAGGTAAAGGGAGGGTATAGTGGGACACGGTACGTGTCGAGTATCGGGAAAACACATGTATACTTATATAATTATAAGTAATAAATGTAAACGTTAATTCGTTCTAAGCAGTACCATGTGGAATGTAGGTTCGGGAAAGAAGAAGAGTTATTGAGTATCACGTGCTTGTGTGTACGACCTACTTTTACGTATCAAGTGAGTAATGTGTGGATTTTCGAGTACATAGCAAATGGGTTTTATATAAAGGAATGAATTTTATATAAAATGATTTGTGAGTCAAAATGTTTTATGGAAATTGAAATGGTTAATGAGAAAGGAAATGGTTCTATGGAACTAAAATGTTTGTGAAACTGGAAAAGATATTGTGAAACAGTAAGTACGATGGGTACAAAAATGATAAATGAAATACAGAGTATTAGTGAAGTAGTTGAGCCATGTGATGAGTTAAGAAGTATCCGGATAAAGATCACGGCCTGCTGCGGTAGGGGTGGTCAAAAGACACTACTGGAATGGTACCTCCTGTCGCGAAGTAGTTGTCTAATTGGTACCTTGATGGATGAATTCGTTTCATGCTGTCGAGGGAGGAGTTATACGGGCGCGTCTCGTATAAAGCCTACGGGTGCGCTCGTAGGAATGTGCTCACAAATGAAAAGGAATACCTATGGGTGCGCTCATAGGGAATTAAATGATATGAAAATTTGGGAATGCTTGAAATATAGAAAACTATTTTGGGTCTAAACCCATATTGCTCACGAGACATTATGTCTTACGTATGTTTTTTTTAAAATGCTATGTACTCAGATGATCAAACAAGGAATTAGAATAGTCGAGTGTGGGACGGTAGCTTCCGTTGTGTAAAGTATGTAACGTTTAAATTGTGCTAATGATACGGAATAGTAATGCCCCGCAGGTATAACTAAATATTTTGTATTATAAAGTCTTGGTGGAAAACAAAATTTGCATGGAATTGGGGTGTTACATCGGTGATTTTATAATTGAGATTTATAAATGAGTATTGTTACTGCCTTTGTCGATTGTTTATTTATGTGTTTCTATATTTGAATGTTTAACTTCCTTAATAATTAGATTATTTAAAGTTCCACAGTCGATCACACTGTTAGGGAGTAAGTGTGAATAAAGACTGTCATGAATCGGTTGCAGACTGTCTAATGAGTTAGATATTGCAGTAAGACTGCTGCAACGTTCATGAGTACTTAGAAAATATAGATTTGAGTATTGGATAAACACGCGCTTAACAGATTGCTTCATGGATTAAATCACGAGCAATGTTATGACGATAATATCCGTTGATCTTTAAGTGGAGAGATATGATCTGTTATTTGCAAGACAAGTGCTTATTGATATTTGTAACACCACGATACTTTTGTTAAGTACTAAAATGTTAATCATAGTGTATTTATGATTTAACATGGTGTTCTAAGTATTAGAAAGTTAATACTAGAAAAAGGGTAAATTGGTTATTTTACCATAAAAGGGTAAATTGGTCATTTGACCATGTAAAGGACCAATTATGTAAAAATATTGTTTGCTTGTGGCAAAAGTATAAAGAATGAAAGTTATATGTAATAAAATCTGAGAAAAGTGCCAAAAGTTCAAGAAAAGGAACTTAGGGACTAAATTTGTAAAATTGGAAAATATAAAAAAAATGAGAAATATCTCTCATTAATTTTGGCTGAACTTGAAGAGGCTACGGGAAGAATTCTTGGAGAGGAAATTTCTGGAATTCACAAGGGATTGAAGTGGAGAACGGGATTCTAGCTTGGAATTGAAGATTTCTAAGTGTAAAAGGTTAGTAAGAAACTTCTAACCTAAGTTTTGTGTGTATTCTTGATTTGGTTTTCTTGGGATGAATTGGAACTGAAATTTCAGTTATAGTCCAAGAAGCTTATATGATTTATGATATCAAATTTGTTCTTAGTAGTAAGAACATATGTTAAAAACAGCAAAGTAGGTTGCTATTGTTGAAAAAATTGAAATGTTGCTCAAGAACCCTAAATCATGAATTGGTGTGATTAAGACAATTCTATGGTTTAAAACTTGAAGTAAATGAAGGGTTTTGGTCTTGGAACAAACCCTATCGATTAAGCAGAGTATTAAGCATTTAATATGAGAAAATGGAAATTTGTAGCATAAAAATCGGGAATTTCCGGGCTGCTGCTCGGCAGGCGCGACGCGCCCCTCACCTGGGCGTGATGCGCCATCGCGACAGATTACGGTATTTTAGACTCTCCTTGATACACTTGTACCCGTTTTTAATAAAATATACCCCTTTTGTTATGGTTTTATGTATTGAAACCTTTGTTTTAAATGAAAAATTTTCAGGGGTGTTTTTGTTTTAAAAGCCGGGTGTTACAAGTTGGTATCAGAGTCGTGGTTTAAGTGAACTAGGTGTCTATAGATTAGATTCCTGGACTTAAACCTTCAGAGATAATAAACATGATGTATAGTTAGGTGTATATAGTTGTTATTATACATATATAACCTAACCGTTGCTGACTTCTGACGTATAAGAAGCATGAGCAGCGAATTTTATTTGGAGGAATTTAGGGCGTGGAGCTTTAAGAAGTAGACCAGCCCTTTCTCAAGGCTCCATTGAACGAGGGGCAAAGAGACAAGTAGCAGAAAATCCACATGACAAGCAATAGTAGCTGCTGTGGTCAGAAAAAGAAATTGGGTGCTCACCCTGACTGATATTCAAGGTGAAAGAAAAGTAGCTGAGACTGCAAGAAAAGCAGAAAAATGTTAGTGGACGCTTCAGGAGAAGTTACCACGAATTAGGTCCAACCTTAAAGGGAAGGGACCAAAACAAAGAAGTGATGCAGTGTAAGAAGTGCAGGAAAAGCACTCAGAAAATTGTAGAGTTGAGACTCTACCGTTGAAATGCTGAAATTGCAGAAAATAGGAGCATATTACTCGAGCTTGTTGGATGGATTGGAAGTGTGTCTAGCGCGGAGCTATAGAACACTTTCCTATGAAATGTTCACATGCTAAATGTGGAGTAACGGGTGATGAACCCAGGAAAGAACGGGGAGAAAAGAAAGAAGAAACGAATGATCGTAAAGGACCAGTGGTACCATGAGCAATCCAACAGACTATGGAAGAAGCTCGTGAGTAGACTAATATGGTCTCAGATATCATTGTTTTGAATATAATCCCCGTATATGTTATATTTGATCCATGAAGCTATGCTTTGGATCGATGACTTTGATGTCTTGTCTGAATATTTCATCAACGATAAAAGATGAAATTTTGGAAGTAGCTATAACAGTTAGCAAATATGTTCAAGATATTGAACACCTGGAAGGTAGTCTGCCTAGGATTTACGGGACCATTTTTCCCTATAAATCTGAAGCCGATGACTACCAATGAATTTGAAGAAATTGTGCGTATGAATTGGTTAGCAATGAATGATGCTAACATGAATTGTAGAAAAATGAACATTAAGGTTCAAAAATAAGAAATGAAACGGATGAAAATCCACGATAAATAACCGTTGTTAAGAATACCGGTTATTTTCCTTTGCTTAAACTCGGAAAAGAGTTAGTAAAGGAAGGATGTTTTAGTTGGCATATGCAGTATTTGCCAAGCTAAATAAAGCAGTGATAGAAGTGTAAAACTTTAAATGAATTCTTGGATGTTTCTTCCAAAGAACCTCCAGAATTTTCATCAGATTGATTAGAAGAGTTTATGATTAAACTGGTCTTGGGAGCCGTTCCTGTTATTTAGGCTCTATATTGATTAGCCTCTACAGAGATGGCAGAGTGGTAAAACAATTAGAAGAAATTGTTTTTGGAATCGGGGTCTCATATGGCCGAATGTGTTATCGTGTGGAGCCCTATCTTGTTTGAAAAGAAGAAAGATAAGTTGATGTGCATGTACATTGACTACCGAGAATCTGATATTCTCGAAAACAGAATGAATATAATGTAAAATTATGCTAAATATTGGAGATACTTCGTTGAGACAAGTGATATGCGAAGTTTTCCAAAGTATGAAATTTGGCTAAAAGAAGTTTCAATTCTTTGGGCATGTTAACAGTGCCAAAGATGTTAAAGTAGAGTCAGTGAAAATGATGATGTGATAAAACGGGAACCGCCTGAGGAATCTGACTAAAATTGTGGTTTCCTTAAATTGGCGAGTTACCATAGGAGAGTTGTAGAAAACTGCTCCTTGATTGCTGGTTAGCTGACTAAAGTTGACCAAGAAAAGTGAAAAGTTCGAGTGGTAGAAAGACCACAGGTATCTTTTCAAAGGTTGAAATAAACCTCGTGTGAAGCTCCGGTGTTAGCATTATCGCTAAGCGGAGAAGATAATTTGTTTTACAGAAATGTATCCAGAGTTGATTTTGGGTACATGACATTGCAGTAGCAATTATGACTTTGATATTGAAGCTTTGAAGACACTACTTATGTGGTGTAAAGTTTACTGTTTATACGGATCATAAAAGTTTGAAGTACTTAGTTGATAAAAAAAAAGCTAAATATGAGATAGCAAAGACAGATGGGTTACTTAAAGATTTCAGTTATGGAATCTTGTACCATCTCGGAAAGGCAGAGTTGATTATAGATGCCTTGAATTGAAAAGAATATCCTTTTGAGGGTTACATCCACATGCGTGAGTGTAGCGAATTGATTACCTGAGTTGATTCGGGTAGCACAAAAAGGAAGTGTACAAGTTTAGAAAACCTGAAGAATGAATGAATGATTGGATATTAGAAGAAGCTAGTTGGAAAATCACAGCGATTGAAAACCCTTGTTGGTTGTGTATGTGAATTCCAAAGCAAAAGGAACATGAAATTTATTTTGAAAAGATGCATATTATGGAATATATGCAGTATGCCCGGGATAATACCAAACCGTATAGGATGATATAACCTATGTATTGGTGGCCGGGACTAAAGAAAGACATTGAAAGACATGTGAAAAGTGTTTGACTTGTGTGAAAGTAAAGCCAAACCATTAGAAGCATACGGAAAATTTAGCCGTTGTCGGTCCCAAAGAAGAAATGGGATGATATTATTATAGACTTTATAAGAAAGTCTCCGCAAGTACTACATGGGTATGACACCATATGAGTAATTGTTGACTGGTTGATGAAACCAGTGCAAATTTATACCGACTAGAGAAGAAATTAAGATCAAAAAGTAGTGAAAAACTACATAGAAAGAGTAAATTGTCGACGTAAGCTACCGGTGTCGATGGTATCGAGTCGAGAAAATAGAATTATTCGCTGATTTTGGCATAAATCCCCAGAATAATTAGTTCAAAAGTACTAGTAAGTACTGTATATGATATGCAGATTGATAGACGAGGCGAGATAAGGATGCAGACTCTAGAAAATATGCTTGGAACTTGCATATTAGACCTTGGTGAAAGATGAAAAGATTGTCTATCTTTGGTAGAACCCGTAGATAATAACAGTTTTCGTACCAGCATTCAGATGACTCGTATAATGTATAGTATGGAGTGTTGTGTTGCACGCCGATTTGCTAGACTAAAGTTGGGGAGAAGCCGTTGGCTGGACCTGAGATTGTACTTTAAACAGAAGAAAAGATTAGAAGAGAAAACTAGCAAATACGAGAAATTTGAAAATGGCTAAGAATTAGCAAAACCAGTATGCGGATCACTGAGTAAAAACCGTTGAAATTTCAAGTAAAGAAATATGGTAGTACTCAAAATATCCCTTGGAAAGACTAAAAATCTGTTTGGGACGAAAAGAAAGTCAAGCCCTCGTTTATAAGACCTTTCCATATGACCCAAAGAGTACGAATTGTGGTGTACTGATCGAAGTTTCTTGATGAACATCAAGATATTTATAATGTTTTCTATGGGTCTCATAGTTCTGAGAACATGGATTGATAAATTTCAATGAATACCTCATGCTGAAATGAAAGTAGATAAGTAGTTAAGGTACCCGGGACAACCGGAGGAATGTTAGATGAACAGTGATATAACCACGAAATAAGAAGACTAGTATGGTAAAAGTTCTTTGGCAATACCATAAATGTTTCCATATAGTATGGGAAACCGAAATTGTAACGAGATAGAATTACCCTCGCTTGTTTGTATGATTTCGGGGACGAAATCTTTTGGAGGGGAGAATTTGTAACACCACGATACTTTTGTTAAGTACTAAAATGTTAATCATAGTGTATTTATGATTTAACATGGTGTTCTAAGTATTAGAAAGTTAATACTAGAAAAAGGGTAAATTGGTCATTTTACCATAAAAGGGTAAATTGGTCATTTGACCATGTAAAGGACCAATTATGTAAAAATATTGTTTGCTTGTGGCAAAAGTATAAAGAATGAAAGTTATATGTAATAAAATCTGAGAAAAGTGCCAAAAGTTTAAGAAAAGGAACTTAGGGACTAAATTTGTAAAATTGGAAAATATAAAAAAAATGAGAAATATCTCTCATTATTGTTGGCTGAACTTGAAGAGACTACGGGAAGAATTCTTGGAGAGGAAATTTCTGGAATTCACAAGGGATTGAAGTGGAGAACGGGATTCTAGCTTGGAATTGAAGATTTCTAAGTGTAAAAGGTTAGTAAGAAACTTCTAACCTAAGTTTTGTGTGTATTCTTGATTTGGTTTTCTTGGGATGAATTGGAACTGAAATTTCAGTTATAGTCCAAGAAGCTTATATGATTTCTGATATCAAATTTGTTCTTAGTAGTAAGAACATATGTTAAAAACAGCAAAGTAGGTTGCTATTGTTGAAAAAATTGAAATGTTGCTCAAGAACCCTAAATCATGAATTGGTGTGATTAAGACAATTCTATGGTTTAAAACTTGAAGTAAATGAAGGGTTTTGGTCTTGGAACAAACCCCTATCGATTAAGCAGAGTATTAAGCACTTAATATGAGAAAATGGAAATTTGTAGCATAAAAATCGGGAATTTCTGGGCTGCTGCTCGGCAGGCGCGACGCGCCCCTCACCTGGGCGTGATGCGCCATCGCGGCAGAAATGAAGTTTTCCCCTGTTAAAATTTGGTGCAATTTCCAAATTTGATTTTGATGCTAGGCTTATCCGATTGACCTGAAATTTTAAACATAGGTCTAATATGTTGTGAAACTTCATGGAAAATTATCGGAATACGTATACGATCTCCCGAAAGTACTGTAGTAGAATACGTGTATTTCGGGAAGTGTATTAAATTTTTATAACGATGGTTATTGATTGGAAATGCTTGAGAATGGTCCCCAATTGTATTGTATAGGACTCTTGTGTAGTAGAGTCAATTGAAATGGTAATTAACCTATGATCATTTGGTATATAAATGAATATATAGGTACGGGACGAACGGTTGTAGTGTATACAAAGACAAGAAACAACCGAACCTAAAATGCAGCGAGTATCCAGGTGAGTAATCTCACTTATATCATATATGATATGTATTGATTGGACTGTTACAGATTGAAACAGATTTGGGGGACAGAATTTGACAGTTTACAGATGCATTGGAAAGACAATACCAGATAAGCCGTGAGTCTGCGATAGACAAGAACGGAGCTGTGAGTCATTAATACGACAATACCAGATAAGCCGTGAGTCTGTGAAAGACAAGAACGGAGCTGTGAGTCAATAATAAAAGTAAAAAGACAATACCAGGTAAGCCGTGAGTCTACGATAGACAAGAACGGAGCTGTGAGTCAACCTTTGAAAAGGCAATACCGGATAATCCGTGAGTCATTGTAATGGCAAGAACGGAGCCATGAGTCAAGGCAAAAGCGGGGCAAACTCGTGAGCCATAAATGATTGTGAAATAAATTATGAAACTGTTGGTGTGGCCTTAGGGCTATGATTTGTATATTGAAAATGTTTTGGTGCAGCTTATATAGCTATGACACATGGTGCGGCTTATATAGCCATGATATACGATGCGGTCAATTGTGACTAAGAAATATGGGACAGAAATGTATGCAAATAACAACCCGCAAGACTATGCGGTAGGATGTCCAATCCTACGAGATATACGGTCAGCCAGAATGGCTAGGGGTTTGGATCCGATATCCAGATAGAGATATACGGTCAAGAGATTTATCATATATAGGAAATTATATATGAATGTATTCTTATACGTGTTATTTGCAGATATGGTTACTCACTGAGCTTTATAGCTCACGTTGTTTGTTAAATGTCCCTGCAGGTTAGCATGATCCTAATAAGGAAAAAGATAGAGTCTGTGACTAAAGAAGTGGACTTTTAGATGCTGTCAGTAGCAGCCCGGCTTCAAAGGAGATTACGGTATTTTAGACTCTCCTTGATACACTTGTACCCGTTTTTAATAAAATATACCCCTTTTGTTATGGTTTTATGTATTGAAACCTTTATTTTAAATGAAAATTTTTCAGGGGTGTTTTTGTTTTAAAAGCCGGGTGTTACAATAATGCGAAAACACGCCGGTAACTCGGTGTTATAAAACGTATTTTTGTGAGTATTTTGACCCACAAAAGGTATGGACATATAAGTCGAAACTTATCCGTCCCCTGACCCGATGGGAAACAGATATATGTAGGCCTCTCGATGATTTTGAAGTTGACTGAAAGTGTTGGCCAACCGGGACTAAATTGATGTGTTCAATTAGTAGTCTCAAAAGTCATATGCGAATCAGAAATCGAGAAATAGAGTATCAGACCAATATTGATGTTAATCCATGTCTTGAGTCTGAAAATATCTTGTTAGACGGAGGATCATCAGATCACTTATCTTTGGACAGAACTGACTGGGTCAGAGTTCAGACAATTAAAGTCATAGACTTATCCAAGTGGGACTGTTGGATTAGGGATCTAAGCCATGACTTGTAATTTTATTTATCTTATGAATAAAAGCAAAGTCCATTTGGGTTGCCCTCATAGCTGGGGAATTGATGTACAGTTTAGTAGAGAGAAAGGTTGATTTATTAAGGGTTTAGTAAATCAATAGAATATATATAGATGGCTTATTAATATATTTAAGTGTTAATATATTAATTAGAAACTATATTAATTAATTGAGATTTAATACAAAATTAATTGGATTTAATTTAGTGATTAAATTAATTAATTAAAGTGCAGGGGCTGACTTGTAATTATTCAATAGTTGAATAACTGGCAAGGGATAAGCCAGGGGCCAAAAGTGGCGCCACCCTGGAGTCCTCTCTAGGGTTTGGCGAAAACCCTTCTAGGGTTTTAAAAGCCTGGTCCAAGTGACTTGCAGGCTTGCCCACTTGGGAGGCTCCTTAGGGTTTCAGGTGTAGCCTTTGGAGGCTATATAAGGAACCCCTGGTACCACCATATTCACGCCATCTCTCTCTCTCCCTTAATCTGCTGGATTGTATTCTCCTTGCTTGGGTGTGACTTGCATTTGAGGCATGATCTCTTTGCTGCTTGCTTGAAGGATCATAAGATCAAAGGTTGGTTTTCTTAATTCATCTTTAGAATTGAATTGTATCCTTTAGGGTTTTAGTTCTAATCTTCATAGAAGAAAACATAGATCATATTAGGGTTGCATGTGAACCATAGGAATTTTTGTGTTCATTGTTTGCATAGAAACCCTTCAGTTATATGTTTTAAATACTGAGTTTTAATTCGGATGGTTTTATTTGACAACCCGTTTTACGTATTTGAACCGTTTTAAAACGAAAATTTATACTCTGGATTTTGGGGCATTACATAAGGTAAACAGTGTTGAAGAACACGGTAACCATCGTGAGGTAATTGATGCATAGACCAAGAGGTGTGGATCTTAAACCTCAACTTGACAATATTTTAATCATTAAAAGAACTCATCTCTTTGCTACATGAGCCATGGGGTGAGGAGTACGTTCACTATAAATAATGGATGAAATAGCTAAAATTTTAAAGTAATGCTCGGTGCTTTAGAATGTAAAAGAAGTAAATATGAGAGGGTGTGATATTCATTATGGAATTTTGAGTGAAGAATCTTTGACAGCGCTAATCGATGTTGTTTTCTGTTATGGGGGTTGTATACAGCTTGCCACGATTAGGTGTCGTGGTTTGCTATGGAATTTGTTGTGTAGTTTCTTGTGTCACCGTTAGGTTGTAATGATTGGTATTGGAATATAGTAGTTTAATTATCCATAAGCGCATGAATATGACATGGATGATGATAGGCATATTGTTTCCTTGTTGGTTTTTTTATGTCATTGTAGATTTTTCCTACATACATAATCCATGAATGGATTAGTTGGGTTGATATGAAGCTGAAAATAGCTGACTCGTGATGAGGTTGTAAGAAAATAATGTATGAATAAGAGTCGTTGATACCTATGTGCTGATATTGACTCTTAAAAATTCATTATGGATGTGGTTCTGGATATGTTGAAATTAACTAGGACACGTGGTTGTGTTCGAATAATAATTAGAAGACTTTAATGTTCACATTCTTGCATCGAGGGCCCATTCTTGCATCGAGGGCCGAGTTTTAGGTGTCTGAATGTAGTGTAAATGAATGATTTGTTATGTATAATGAAATTGAAGGAAGTAGAAAAGAAGTACCCTATCCACGACCCGAGCTAGCTGCAGTTATTTTTTTATGGTAGAGATCCGACAAATGATTTTTCTAAAATAATCCACATTCATGAGACAACTTGTAACACCCTATTACTTATACATCTATTTATAAACCATTTGCAGCTTTACAAAATATGGTTTAACAAAAAAACCCATAACATACCAGTTTCAAAATAACAAAAGTGGGGTATTACAACTCCAATAACATTACCATAGTTTAAACATACCATTCATTAAGGATATAACAAAACACTTATTCTAAAATATCCCAAAATTAAAGTCTTCTATACTTGTTAGCAGTCTTCTAGTTTCTATCCTTTTCACCTGGTACATAGCATGTAAACAACAACAATAATAGTGAGACAATATGTCTCGTGAGTCTCATGGGTTTTAAACCTAACAATTTGCATCATAATAACAAAAATCATAGTAAAGCAAATAGCTTTCATTTATGTATTCAATTAAAGACCACTTACATCTCATAACTCATTTAATTATCTTTATATTCTTACGGGCTCCCCCGTCTACCATCCCCTTCCTGAATAGAACTAATCCATCCGTAAGGGTGTGCTTGTGTAACTTTCTCATCCCCTTCATGGTGTAGAACACATCTAACCATAACGATTGCAATTAAAGAAGCCCAACACGAGCCCAGTTCGATTAGCCCATAATTTGGAGGACCTTCAGTTCTATATGGTCCGGAACTGGACCCGACCAAATACACGGAACCAAATACATGTACATAAGGTGCGACTCGGTTCTCATCAGGGACGGAACACGAATATTAAAATTGGAGGGGCCAAAACCAATTTTGAAAACAAAGCTAAACAAACAAATACTATTTTTACCAAATTAACTATATAACAAAAATAACCTAATACGTAACAACTATCCAATAAATTTGAACAAACAAATAATTATTTTTATAAAAAAAACTATAAATTAGCTAAACTAGTATAATAATATGACAATTTATTCAAATAAATTTACAAAGCAGTACTAAAAACAACAAAAGCGTTCATTTTATTTTGGTTTTATCTTCCTTTTTTATATAATTTTATGAGAAGATATATTAGATTGAAGAGTTAGCCCATTATCCTAATGATATTAAATACCAAGTATTTATTGAGCTAAAAAACAGGGGGGTCATGGTCCTCCCTGGCTTCAATAGAGTTCCGCCAGTGGTTCTCATATTTACCCTATTTTCGGTTCAGGTTTTCCTCGGTTCGATCCGAATCAGTCTGGGTTTAGATACAAACCCGTCCCTAATTATACATGTTTAAGTGTTTAACTCTTCACAAATTCGATCTTTTGTGTCATGTTTTGCTATAAAAAGTACAAAACAAATATACATATATACATATACTTGTATCTATTTAAAAAATGTAAGATATTTTTCTATTTAAAATTTCAAAATTTTATCTACTAATATATAATATGGGCCATACAGATTGTTGACGATAACTAAAAAACAAAATAAAAATCCAGCCAACTGAAATTGGATAGTCCAATGAATATAAAAATGAAACCAAGAGACCCGTTAACATGCATTGAATTATCGTCGCTAACCACACTTTACTTTTCGTGGCATCACATGCGTCAATCTCGAAACCCCACTATCTTCTCTTCTCTCACTTCACACACGGCAAGAAGAAAACAGCTCTTCGCGTTTTAGCATGTAAAATTTCAAGCTATGCCCAAATAGATTCGCACTGCTTTGATTTTATATCCATCTTCAATAATCTGTATTTTCTATCCGAATTCCGAGCGATTCTAATAAAAATCTGTGTTTGGTTGCGCTTAATTTGTCAAGAACACCCATTTCTTTGATTTTCATTTTCCTCATTTGAGTTTCGCTCAAATTCCATTGAAAACTAGTTACAGTCATGAGTATGTACGGCAGAGATCCGTGGGGTGGGCCGTTGGAGATAAACACGGCAGACTCTGCAACGGACGATGACCGGAGCAGGAACTTGAACGATTTCGACAGGGCGGCGCTGTCCCGTCCTCTAGACGAGACGCAGCAGAGCTGGCTGTTAGGTCCGGGAGAACAGAAGAAAAAGAGGTACGTTGATCTGGGCTGTATCATCGTCAGCCGTAAGATCTTCATTTGGACTGTTGGAACGATTCTAGCAGCTGGTTTCATTGCCGGACTTGTTACAGTTATAGTCAAGAACGTGCCTAGACACCACAAACATCCTCCAGCACCAGATAATTACACTATCGCACTCCACAAAGCTCTCATGTTCTTCAATGCCCAAAAATGTAAGATAACCTCTATACCTTACTCAGATCTAACGTTCATCACCTTCTCCGCCGCTTCAACAATCTAATGCTTTTCTTCTTTGATTCTTACAGCCGGAAAGCTTCCGAGGCATAATAATGTTTCATGGAGGGGTAATTCGTGTTTAAACGATGGGAAATCGGACAAATCAGGTGCTGTAATGAAAGATCTAGTGGGTGGATATTATGATGCTGGTGATGCGATTAAGTTTCATTTCCCTAAAGCTTTCGCCATGACTATGTTGAGTTGGAGTGTGATTGAGTACAGTGCCAAATATGAAGCTGCAGGAGAGCTTGCTCATGTTCGAGAGATCATTAAATGGGGCACTGATTACTTTCTTAAAACCTTCAATTCTACAGCTGATAGCATAAGCCAACTTGTGGCTCAGGTTGGTTTGAATAAATAGGGTTAATTCAAGAAATAGCATTGTACCTTCATGTAGTTGTTTATTATAGGATCTTACTTTCATTTGGTCCTGTTACAGTATTGTATTTTGAAATTTCTACACAATTGTAGCAATATCATCCAAATACAATAATAAATCAAAAGTACAATGCTGTAACTCTGTACATCATTCAAATTAAATCAATAATAATTTTTTCGAGGTTTTAACAGGTGGGAAAAGGTGATTCATCAGGTGGGCCAAGTGATCCAAACGATCATACTTGCTGGATGCGACCCGAGGACATCGACTACCCTCGACCCGTGACCATATGTTCATCATGCTCTGACCTGGCAGCTGAGATGGCGGCCGCATTAGCTTCAGCTTCCATTGTTTTCAAGGACAACAAGGCGTACTCTAAAAAACTTGTCCACGGTGCCGAAACACTTTGGAAGTTTTCAAGGGATCAACGCGGTTTATATACCGCGGGTGGATCCGATGCCGCAACTTTTTATAATTCGAGTATGTATTGGGACGAGTTTGTGTGGGGTGGAGCTTGGATGTATTACGCAACGGGGAATCAGTCGTATCTTTATCTTGCAAGTCACCCGACACTGGCTAAGCATGCCGGTGCATTTTGGGGTGGGCCCGATTACGGTGTTTTTAGTTGGGATAACAAGCTTACGGGAGCTCAAGTAATTTTCTACAAAATTGGAAATTTTTCGTCCCGCACAAAAAGATGGGACATGGACTCGCGCTTTATCTCTCATCTGTTCAAAAGACGTGAATGCCCTCCTCATCCTCATGATTGGAAATAGCTGTGAAAAGCTTGTCAGGTCCCATCCATCCTCTTGTGTAACAAACGCAGCCTACGGCTGCGTTTGTTATATGAGGTTGAACTGGATGGGACACGACAAGCTTTCCACAACTATTTTCAATCGTGAGGATGAGGAGGGCATTTACGTCTTTTGCACAGATGAGAGATAAAGAGCGAGTCCGTGTCCCATCTTTTTGTGTAGGACAAAAAATTGCGATTTTCGTTACTTATGATTGGTGTAATTTTATCTCGTAGGTGTTATTGACTCGATTGAGATTATTTTTAAGTCCCGGGTACCCGTATGAACAAACACTAAAGACGTTTCATAACCAAACAAGTATAGTCATGTGTTCGTACTTACCATACTTCACAAGTTTTAACCGAACAAGAGGTACTAAATTAACCTACCTTCTAACCACACCCCTAATGTGACCACAAATCTAAGGTAAATTTTTAATTTTCATGTTGTAGGTGGGTTGATTCAATTAAATCACGGAAGACCGCAGCCTCTTCAGTATGTTGCTAATGCAGCCTTTTTAGCGACGCTTTTTAGCGACTATCTTGATGCTGCTGACACTCCAGGGTGGTATTGTGGACCTAATTTTTACTCGACTGATGTGCTAAGGAAATTTGCGGAAACTCAGGTATCTTTTATTAACTATTGAGAAAATCACAATTATGTATTCAATGTATCATTGTTTAATTGTTTATGTATGATTTATAATTTTGATTCTAAAAACGATGTATTGTGTGTCTCGCAGATCGACTATATTCTTGGGAAGAACCCTAGAAAAATGAGCTATCTTGTGGGTTTCGGTAATCACTACCCTAAACACGTGCACCACAGAGGCGCGTCGATTCCGAAAAACAAGATAAAGTACAGCTGTAAAGGAGGGTACAAATGGCGAGACTCAAAAAAACCGAATCCCAATACCATTAATGGAGCCATGGTTGCTGGACCGGACAAACATGACGGATTCCATGATGTGCGTATGAATTACAATTACACGGAGCCGACACTTGCCGGAAATGCTGGTTTGGTGGCGGCACTGGTGGCTCTTTCTGGCGGCAAAACGGTTAAGGTTGATAAGAACACGATTTTCTCGGCGGTGCCGCCGATGTTTCCGACTCCACCTCCGCCGCCAGCTCCATGGAAGCCTTGAATGGTGGTGGGATTTGTTTTTTTTAATTAGAGTATGTGATTATATTTAGTTTGAATGTTTCTAGTGTATGTAAGTAAAGGAAATGAATGTCTTGTTGCTATTTGAAACAATGAACACTTGGTGACAGTTACAATGGGTTCGTTAAACACACACTTGATTTTTATTTGTTGGAAGTTGAAACTGTTGTCACGTTTTATGTAGAAAACCTAAAAAAAAGTATAAATAAATAAATAAAATCTTAGGACTCCAAATGGAGAACCTTGCAAAGTGGAATATTGTTCTCACGTCTTCCGGGTTGTGGCATGTAATGTAACATTTATAGCTGATAGCAGTTTTAATAAACTTAATTACATTATCGATATATGTGTGGATTGAGTTTTTGAAGAAACATCAAAATGATTTCATGTTTGTGTATAACCATCGGTATGCATGTTAGTGTACAACTATTAGGCGATATGCATGTTAGACTATGTGGTATGGTAGCAACGGCACAGGCATGGGAGTGAGGTGGCATGGAGCCATGACGTGAAACACCCCACCTGGGGGTGGACCATGCCGCCGTGGATGGTCATGGACGAGGCAACGGTGAGCAACACCTATCTCTCCCCCTTGTTCTCTTTATCTCTCCCTTGTTCTCTCCCTGTCACTCTCTTCTTCCTTCGGGTCCAAGCAATTGAAGACCACCCCTGCCATGGTGTGGACGGGAGAAAAGCTTCCTTCTGTTGAGTTGTCTGCGTGGAAGGAAGGAACATACCCAATAGCCTTAGTGTATAACTATTAGGTCTTCAGTTATACCACCATTAGCCTTTTTTGTGGCCACCGTGACACCCAACCACATAATGCACACCAAAATGTGTGTTAGTGGTGGCTTGTGGGTGGTCTTTAGTGATCATGAACACGAGAGACTACATCCAATCAAATAAAGATTGGGTTTTTTTTAATTTAATTAATGTAATGTAGTATTTTTATTTTATTATTTATTTTTTTTAATTGAAAATGATGATGTGGCGTGATTGGTATATCAAATTCATCTGGTGTTTGTGTGATAATGATTTGACAGTGACATGATACTCACCACATCATTATGTTTTTATAAACTTACAACATTATCAATCTATGTGATTGTATAGGTAGAGTTACCGAAGAAAACATCAAAATACTGATATTTATGTAAGTGTATAACTATTGGCATGCATGTTAGTTTAGTGTATAGATGTCATGTTACGTGCCCAACCATATTAGTCACGAAAAATGTAATTTACTCATTAATAAATCTACAATTAATAAATGTGTTTGCTGTTTAGATAACATAAATGTAAGATAAAAAGTTGAAATATTTCATGGAACTATTAGGCATATCCTATTCTGGTCATAAATTTTTTGTCATATTTTCAATCATTGAAGTATTCGTTTTTGTTCTTCTTTTGGTCCTTACTATTGGTCGTTTTCACCATGACGTGGCAGAAATTTAGAAAAAAAAATGAAGTAGAAAATAATAGCTCATTGAATTTCAATAGGGGTGTGATCCCTTCGTAATTTCTCATCTTCCCTTTGTCATCTTCTAGTGGATCGTTTCCAACTCACGAAGTACAATGTCGTCCTCATCGACCAAAATAAGCTACAACAATGAACTTAAATATCAGTGCAACTCCCCATATCGACGATCGAAGGTTCAGGAAGTGCCTTAATTAAAAGGTGACGCCATCTTCTTACCTTATTTTTTCATGATTTTTTGTTGATTCCTCATGAGCTAGGTAGAATTTGAAGAATAAATGTAAGTACTTCTATTGGAGTGACTCCAAACTTTCAAACAAACATTACATATGAGTAATGGAGAATTGTGTTTGATTTTTGAAGCTATGGAAAAGGAGATTGCTTCATACAGTACTAAGATTGATGATGATATGCAAATAATGAGAATGGAATTAAAAGGCATCAAGTCCAAGGGAATTAGTAGTATATGTATTGTATTCGAGAGTGTAACTGTAATGATTTCCATTTACTTGTTTATGTAGTTAATTCATATAAAAGATATTTGATCTTAATATAACATGTTGATTTGGTATATCTACTTTCCCATTAGGTTTATACAAATATTCAGTGCTAAATAAGTCTTAAATGCCACTACATTATCGTAAGTTCAAAAATTGTGCCATATTACATCATAAAAGATCCAATACATTACCATAAGTCACATAACATCATAAGTTCAAAACAAGTAGCATATTACAAAGTAACATATCATCACCCTAAAGTAGCATGATTGTCAATATTTTTCCCTCCCAATTTTTTATATAATTTGCTTTGCATCACTTTATTTTGGTTATCCTTTCATACTTCTTTATCAACTTAACTTTCCTTAACTTTACAAAATGTTAGGGCAAAATGACAGCAGGCTATTGTGCTTGGCATTATGAAATACCAACCTCTAACCATTAGTGAATTGTCCACCATATCCACTTGGGAATTGTCCACCACTTGTGAATTATCTACTATTTCATTGTGTGAATTCTTCAACACTTTTGAATTGTCCAACACATTATCATGTTTGCTTTTACGTCGCCTGCTCCCAACATTTGTACTTTCAATTTATGTCTTATTTACCTCATTCTATTTGATGTTGTGTCTGCAACTAAAACATATAATTATAAAAAAAATTCCTTGTTGATTCATTTACAAGCTAACATACTAAACTTAGTACTACCACTTGGTGGATCCTTCATCTTACAAGTGCTTTCTTATGACGTATCTTATTGCATAAGCTGTATTTCATTGGTGTCCAACCTTATTGACGTTAAACATTCCACCAATATATACCATTTCACTAGCATCTTCCATTCTTTTGATTGTTAGCCTAACTGGGAGTCTTTTTTTCTTTGGTGGCAATGGAGGTATGTATTTAATGATAGGCCATATAGAACTTCCATAAATTGGTTGCATGTTGTGCTTATAAGCATTTTTAAACATCTCCTTGCTAAAGTAATGTGAAACATATACTCGACATCTTATTTGAGGTATGATAAGGCTTTAATTGTATGTGTGAAGGTATCCCATACAATTGCCATGATCTACAACTATAACCATTAGTCACCAAGTTTACATGGTATGCCTCACTTCCAGTCCTAGCCCCAAACTAGTTCAATCCACTTGCTACTACTTTCCTGTTGTTTTTTCACATATATAAAACTTGTTACTGCTTTCATATGCTTCAAAATATGTAAAAACTACTACACGTATATTTGGTAATAATTTATATTCTTAATTTTGTGAATAACCAAGGGACAAATGTTTGCATCCAAATTGGCACCATTGGTCTTCAATTTGTTCATCATGTTTATCACATATGAATGTAACTCTTCGAACAAAGCGATGATATGTCTTTTCATATGATTTACAAGTAAAACTTCTGGAACAATTTTGTTTCTCATTTTGTGTCTTAATTTAAAAGCTTTTCTTAGATCTTATGTAGAAGGCAAACAAATCCAAAGGGACAAGTATACACATCTTTTTTAGTGACTCCCCTCCCACATCTAACAAGTACTTTGTCATTGTCGATTTTTTTCATACCACATATCATATTTATTAGCGTCCGCATAGTTGGTAAGCATATGTTTAAGTTCATTTTGACATCAAATCTCATGCCAACAATTGATATCATATCCCTCCAATTTAGTGTGAGATCAGATGTAGGATAATATTTAGGTACTTTGTACTTATTTCTCAATGTCGATGACTATCTACAGTTCATTAAAGAAAAGGGTCTTAGTGCTCAAAATTGCATATAAACTCACATTTAGGTTCAAGATCAATTGAAACATTATTATCTAGATACCATTTATTTCATCCCGATATTGTACTTGAGTTGATGACTGATCATTTACTTGACTTTCATCGTGATCCAGGTCTTCAATGTCAGTTGCATCCTAGTGTTTGCTGTCATTCAGATCGTTATCTTTATCTTGGTCATCTTGGCCATATGCTTTAGGTCCTTCCTAATAAAATATAGACACTTATTCTACCTCAATACAACATTTCCATGATGTTAAATGTACACACTTATTCTACACCCGTTCCACAAGATCGTGATTTATGATTTCCTTATAAAATATGATCAAAATATGGTCGGCCAATATGTACAACAATATACATTTGCCTTTTGCTTTTTTGTTTGGCTTGAAATTTCATCATTTTCGTCTAACACGTAATGGTCAAGGAGTGACTAATGCATATTGCTTTTAATATGCGGTGAGGTGTTGTTTGAACCATGATTTAATAGACTAGAACAATAAACTATACAACATAGTGCGTTCAACAAATTAAAAATCACGAACTGTATTGTGAGAGTTTTAAACCATGTTATACGGTACAATTTGGTTTGGTTCAAATGACGAACACCCCTAGATGGATGCTATCATCAAGAACAATCTCTAGCCTCAAAGGTAAAAGTTACCTATATCTTACATTTCTCTTACTCTTATTTTATGCACCTAGTTAATATTATTGTAAACCAAAGGGCCTTTGACATTTGACCTAGTGATATCAAGGTGTTGGAAAGATATGTCCCTCTCCAAATGGTTGAGGGTTAAGTCTCATTGTTGACAAAATGTATAGATTTAGGAGCGAGTTAGCCGTTTAAAAAAAAGTTAATATTGTTGTAAGGTACATGGTTAAAAAGCGATTAGCATCTAAACAATTTATATCTATATTTAAAAATGGAAGTTTTCGTATCTTATGTTACGTTTTTTTTCGCTATGTTATTTTATTTATGTTGGTGGTGGTTTTTCGGCCGGGTTTTCTATTCGGTTTAGCATCTTTCTCCGGGTCTTTTATGTTTTATCTTTCTTTCTTCTTTATCGTTTTCTAACTACGCCATTGCACCTGCAACTGGATTGTCGGTGGATTGTTGGAGCTTGCATGCCATCAGTGGTTTGTTTTTTGAAATAGTTCATCCTTTTTCGGTTCGTTATGCTGCTTTGGGTTCTTCTTGGGGTATTTTTCTTCTGCTTTTCTATGTATTTTTTTACAATGCAGTTTTTATGTCAATGTATGGCTTTTTTTGGGGTTGTTTTGGTTGATTTTGTTTGTCGCTGATTGTTTTTTACGTTTAGAGGTTATTTTATTTGGAATTCTCATGTTCGTTTTCTCTCGGAGCTTTGCATGGGTTGTATTTGAGCTTCTTTTTGACGGTGTATGGAATATCTTACTTGTGTGGTTAAAAAATTTGTTTTACCTGGATGGTTTCGACTTTAATGCTTATGTATTTTATTATTAACTTCATTGTTCTCATTTGATGGTTTTAGTTTGTTGTTTCATTTCGTTGTGGTTTTTGGATGGTTGATGTGTTTCTTTCTCTGCTGCCTGTTATGTGTTTGATTAAATGCGTCTGTGAAAAAAACTGTTTTTATAAAAATGACTTCATCCGTATTATGATGTCGTCCTTGTGTGTTTTCTTTTTGGGTATCATAAATGTCTATTTGTTGTCATAAATGACATCTTATCTGTGTTTCTTTGACAGTGATCGATGGTTATAATTAGCCGTTGCCTTCAGGTTTGTTCCCTTTTTTATGTATTTTCTTTTTTAGTGTTATAAATGTTCATTTGTTGTCATAAATGAGATGTTATTTGTTTCTCTTTGACAGTAGTTGGTGCTCATAATTAACGTTTACCTTCAGATGTGTTCCCTTATTTTGTGTATTTTTTTTCAGTGTTATAAATGTTCGTTTGTTGTTATAAATCAGGTGTTATTTGTCTTTCTTTGACAGTAATTGGTGTTTATAATTAACGTCTTCCTTCAGGTTTGTTCCCTTTTTTTCCTTATTTTATTCCGTGCTTTTGTTTTTTTATTTATTTGGTTGTTTTTTTGTTCTTCTGTTTTATTTTAGTTATTTTGCTCAGGTGTCCGTCTTTGTTTTGTTTTTTTTGTGGGTGATATTGATCATGTTTCCTTCGCGTTTTGTTGCTGAGGTTAATGAATGTTCGACATCTTCAGCTGCTCATATGGGTTTGGTTTCTCAAACTGATGCGGATGTTCATCTTGGAAATCCTGTTTATTTTGATTGTTGGGATCCTATTCATATGTGTAGCCATTGTCATGCTTTATTTTGGTATGATGAACGGATCGTTAAGATGTCGTCTCGAGCACGGACTGTGTATTCTCACTGTTGTAAGAATGGGGCTGTTGTCTTACCGTTCCCATTGAAACCCCCAGAAAACATTATGTTTTTGTATCAGGAACTGTATTTTTTTGATAATATAAGGGCTTATAATGCAATGTTTTCAATGACATCATTTGGTGCTAAGATAGAGAATATGGCTACTACAGGACGTGGTCCATATACTTTTAAGGTGTCGGGTCAGGTTTCCCATTGGATTGGTTCTTTGTGTCCGCAAGCGTCTGAAAGGCCGAGGTTTTTGCAGTTATATATTTATGATACGGATAATGAGGTCCGTAATCGGTTAGCGTTTTATAGGACTGCTGATAAATTCTTCTCTAAGGGCTGATATTGTTTAGATTATCAGTTAGACATTGGCTTTGTGTAATGAGTACGTAAGGACTTTTCAAAATGCGTCAGAACTGGCTGCTCATAACAAGCTCCCTGAATATTCTGTAAGACTTTATAGCAGATCATTCGATAAGCGTTATGGCCCTCCTGTTGCTGGTACATTGGGTGGTATTGTTGTTGTTGATGATCCAAATGCTACTGATTATGATATTATCGTTCGTTCAAAGTCTTATATTCCGTAGCGTATCAACAATCTACATCGGTCATACATGCCTCTTCAATATCCATTGTTGTTCCCATATGGTGAGGATGGCTGGTCTCCTTCTCTTAGATTGGAGGGTAATGGTCATGATGGATGTAGGGCTCTTACGGTAAATATGTTTTATAGTTTTTTAATTCATGATCGTTTTGATGTGTACACTTTATTGTTACATGCTGGTAAGTTATTTCAACAGTTTTTGGTGGATGCGTATTTATGTATTGAACATAATAGATTGGAGTATATTCGTATGCATCAGAATCAGTTGAGGTCTGAATATGTTGGAGGTATTTATGATTCCATTTCCAAGGGTGATTCAGATGGTAAGTCAATCGGTAAGCGTATTTTGTTGCCTGCAAGTTTTGTTGGTAGCCCATGTTATATGTACAAGCGTTATCAGGATGCGTTGGCACTGTGTAGAGTCTTTGGCAATCCCCAGTATTTTATCACTTTTACATGTAACGCAAGTTGGCCTGAAATTAGCAGGTTTATGGAATCAAATGGTATGGGACAATCCCAAAATAGACCATATATCATTGCCCGTGTTTTCCAGATCAAAGTGGCTGAATTTATTAAGTTTTTGAAGGAAGATAAAACGTTTGGTCAAGTGGTTGCTTGTGAGTTATTTGTTTTGATTTCTATTTTTATTTTTTGGATTTTTTAGATGTGATGTTTTTTTATTAAGTGGGTTTTAATCTATGCAGATTTGTATACAATTGAATTTCAAAAAAGAGGCTTACCACATTGTCATACATTGATATGGGTGGATCCTGCTTCAACAATTAAGGTAGCTGCTGATATAGATGATTACATTAGTGCTGAACTTCCTCATCCGGAAAAAGAGCCGGTTTTGTACTCCATGATTACCACTTGTATGTTACATGGTCCGTGTGGGTTGGCAAACACTTCAGCTGCATGTATACGTAATAGGGAATGTAAAAAAAGGTTTCCTAAGCCATTTTCTGAAACAACTTTTTTTTGATAAGGATGGATATGCTCATTATAGAAGAAGGGATGGTACTTTTCATTGCTTGAGAAATGGTATTAGGATTCATAATGGTTTTGTGGTTCCATATAACAAGAGATTATGTTACTGCTTCAATGCTCATATTAATGTAGAGTATTGTAGTTGGAACATGCTTATTAAATATCTTTTTAAGTATATTTCAAAAGGTGTTGATCGTGTTAGTTTTATGCTTCATACTGTTGATGCTTCTAAGGATGATGGTGCAGCATCCGTTTCAAAACCTGTGAATGAAATTCAGAATTTTGTTGATGCTAGATTTATCTGTTCACACGAAGCTGCATGGCGTATCTTGAATTTCTCAATACATGAGCGTAAACCTGCGGTTCAGGTCCTGTCGGTTCATTTGGAAGGTATGCAAACTGTTACATTTCAAGATAATAGTCAACTTGATACTGTCATTAAACAGCCAACCTTTGGAAATACAACATTGAATAGGTGGTTAGTAAGCAACAGATGGGATGTTGATGGGCAGAAGTTAACATATTAAGAGTATACAAAGTTCTATCGGTGGGACAGTTCAAAAAAAGATTGGATTTACCGGACTAGAGCTTCAATTCCGGCTGTTGGTCGTCTTGTGTATGTGCATCCTGCATCAGGAGAGCTTTTTTTATCTAAGAATGATGTTATGTCACCAAAAGGGATGCCAATCATTTTCAGATATTAGAAGGGTGAATGGAATTACATATGCATCTTATCGTTTGGCGTGTGAAGCCTTGGGTTTGATTGGTGATGATCGGGAGTGGTTGACAGCGTTTATGGAAACATCTAATTGGGCATCGGCATCAGAATTGAGATCTCTTTTTTGTCATCTTTTACTTTTCTGTGACGTAAGTAATCCGGTTGTCTTATGGGAGAAAGCATGGGGAAAAATGGGAGATGACATCTTTAGAATTTTCACAAGTGCATCTAGAGTACAATCTTCTGTCGTTACTGATGAACTTTTAAAGGAACACATTTTAGTTGAATTACAAAAGCTGTTGAATGGAGCTGTTCCACCTAAATCTTTGGTGGATTTTAATTTGCCCATGCCGTCGGGAAGAATGTTAGATCTGTTGAGAAACAGATTGTTATTGGAAGAAACAACATTTGATGTGGTTCTGCTGCAACAAGAACATGCTAAGATGGTGAGCATGCTGAATCCGGATCAATTGGAGATATATAACAGAATACGGAGTGATGAAGTAGCAAAAAAACAAACATTGTTGTTTGTATATGGACACGGTGGTACGGGGAAAACTTTCTTGTGGTCAACGATCCTTGCTTACTTCAGATCGGTCAAGAAAATCATCCTTGCTGTTGCTGCATCAGGAGTTGCATCCCTTCTTTTACCCAATGGCAGGACTGCACACTCACAGTTAAACATCCCGATTGATTTAACAGATACGTCAATATGTAATATAAAGAAGAAAACACAGCTATCAGAACATCTAAGGCAAACATCTATGATTATTTGGGATGAAGCAACCATGTCTGACCGTAGGTGTTTTGAGTGTGCTGATTGTTCTTTTAAAGATATACTTGCAGATAAGGATGCTCCTTTTGGTGGGATGTCGATGCTACTTGGTGGAGATTTTAGACAAACATTGCCGGTGAAGCGAAAAAAAGGAAACCGTGATGTTTTGGGTTCCATATTACCTAACTCTTATCTTTGGCCACATTTTAGTTTGTATAAATTGTCACATAACATGCGGCTGTTTGCTGGTTTGTCTTCGTATTCAATGTCGGCTGATCATTCAGAGTTTGCAAAATGGCTTTTGGACATAGGAAACGGTTTCATTGGAAGACCAGATTCAACCAACCCTGATTCAACATTTGTTGTAGAGATTCCTGAACGATTCCTCATTTTAGAAAAGCATGAACCCTTGCAACAGCTTATAAATTTTGTGTATAGCCCAGAGATCTTAGCTGATGGTTCGCCAGAATTTCTTTGTACTAGGGCGATTGTGTGTCCAAAAAATGACACAACACTAGAAATTAATAATACAATTGTTAAAATGGCTCCAGGTCGAGCTGTCACTTATTACAGTACAGATAGTATAAGTTCACAGACCCGACAATTGTCAGAGCTTGAAGTATTGTATCCAATTGAATATTTAAACACTCTCGAGTTTTCAGGTTTCTCACCACATGACTTGGTTTTGAAAGAGAATGCCCCAATTCTATTGCTGAGAAATATGAGTCAGAAACAAGGGTTGTGCAATGGAACAAGACTTATAATTATGAAATTGTTACCTTCATTGATAGAGGCTACTATTATGACGGGCATTGCAATTGGGAAACGTGTATATATTCCAAGAATTAAATTGATTCATAAAGACCCAGAGCTTCCATTTATTTTCATCAGGAAACAATTTCCCTGTAAACTGTGCTATGCTATGACCATAAACAAGAGTCAAGGGCAGTCATTGCATATAATTGGGGTGTATTTGCCTACACCTGTTTTCAGCCATGGTCAACTGTATGTGGCCTTATCAAGAGCGACTTCCCCTGATTCTATCAGAGTTTTGATTCTTGATGAAGATCAACAGCCTTGCAATTATACAAAGAATATTGTTTTCAAGGATTTCCTTCGATATGTAGATGGTTTAGGAAGATAATGACGACAGACTAAACAGTTTATGTACATAAGTAATTACTCAAGTAGAATTAGAAAACATATTTACATATATGTACAAATTTTTTTACTATATACATAGCAATGTAATGTGGTTTTTGCCGTTGCAGATGACGAGGATAGCAGAGCTAAAACATGGCTGTAGTGGATTAGTATTAAAGATTCGTATTATTCGGAAATGGATGCCTCACTACAGAAAGTCTGAAACTTGGTACCTTGCTGTTGACAAACATGTACTCACCCTTTTACCTTATATTTACTTTATGTGAAACTTTTTTTAAATTTAATTGACATCTCAATGCTGATTTTTTACTGTAAATTAGAGTCCCGTTTCTTTTGTAACTTATATTTATTAGATAAAACGATTTTTATACATTTCTTATTCTACTAAGAAACATCTTTTTTATTACAGGGTGATTCAGTTGGAATTGTTAGACAAAATGATGGACAAAAATTTTTAGAATCAATCTTCCAATTGAACAAATGTTATGAAATTGAAAACTATTCTTGCTCTGATACACCACGACATCAAAGAATGGTAAAAAATTCAATTCATTTGAATCTTGGTCGAGCTTCGAAAGTCACTGCAGTTGAAAATATTGATGAAATCCCAAGGTTTTCATTTGATTTTATTCCAATTGAAAAGTTGACCACATTTGTTGATAAACCCGAATATTATCCAGGTAAATATGAATAGTATTTCATTCATCACTTACACAAAGGCTTTCCATGATTTAATTTATAATGTATATTTATTTTTTGCAGATGTTATTGGAAAATTTAAGAAGAAAACACCAGGAATGAAAAAGGATGGTGATCCGTTGTTATACGTGACGATAGTTGATGCATTGTAAGATGTTCTAAAAAACCGATACATAAATCGTATAATATGTTTACTAACAAAGACATTTTTTTTATTCCTTTTTCTCAGGGGACAAGAAGTTTTTGCAACGTTATGGAAGGAATGTATAGAGAACAATGAAAAGTTTAACCAAAATCTGATCGCAACCATAATAGTTGGAACACCCATAGCAATAACAAACGTAAAACCTATATTTTATGGAGGTGATTAACTCTATCCCCTACTTTCTTCCTTATTTAGAAATGCTTTTAATATAGTGGGATGTTTTCTTTTTTTATTCAACTGTAGGTCGTTTGAGACTTTCTTCAACAGACGCAACACATGTTGTTTCAAATCCTCAACTCACCAAGCAATTCTCTTTGATGGAAGATAAAGCTCTATCAAACAAATCGATTACTGCAGCAGCGACGTTTTCCTCTATGACAATTGAAGAGTTATTAATGAAATCGCATTCTTACTTGCTTGTAAGTAAAAAAATCTTTCGTGGACAATTTTTCCCTAAAATTGTTTTAAATATCTGCACTACATTTCTACAGGGTAAAACAATATGTGTAGAGGGTAGAATCATTGATTTCCACATTGAGGATAGTTGGTTTGTTTCCGTATGTGACAAATGCAGGCTCCGAATACCTACACAAGGGAATAGTTGGTTTTGTACTTCGCATGGAGTTGTTCAAAAGCCCATATTTTTGTAAGTCTTTATCTTTGAAATTTTATACTATCTTATCCAATAATATTTATAATAATTAGATATATACTGATTATAGTTTCAGCCTACATGTCGTGTTGGATGACGGAACAAAAACCGTTAAAGCAATGACTACAGATGGTTTTATGAAGAAGCTAACCAAAAACACATGTGAAAAATTTGTTTTGGAAGATGGATACGATGATAGAAAAATCATTCCCCCCCATTTTGAGGAATACAAAACCAGTGTGTTGAAATTCTCTCTTGAAATGACCAGAAGATCAACCGCAAGTCACATAAATTTCGTTGTTGTTGATTTTATTGATCAATTGTCAAACGTTAATCAAAGGAGTCCCCACATAACGTCCGAAAAGGATTTGACAACAATGATCTCCCCTGTGACAACACCAACAGTTAGCCCACCACCAACAACACCAACTACTGATATTACCAAAGAAAATATCCAGTCAAACCCCAAAACTCATGGTCCGCCTCAATCTTCAGTAGCTAAGCGATTGGAATTTGAGGAGAAAGGTAACTAAATATAAACAATTTATTTTGTAAGAATAACATGAGAATATAATCCCTTTTTTTGCAGATGACATTGGCAGAATTAATCCCACTAAACGGAGACGTTACAAAGACTGATGAAAAGGCTTATCACAGGTTTTGTTGGTTGTAATAGAAAAGGGTGCTGTCTTTTGTAGATATAAAGGAAAGCCTCAGGAACATCAGGCAATATGTCTTTTGTTAATGTAAAGATGATGTTTACCTGTTGTAACTACCTAAGTAAACTAAAACAGGTAAAAAATGCACTCTTTCAACGTCTGTGTAGAAACAACCATATGTTTTGTAAATCTTTTGGGTAATAGTATTAGTATATTAATATTAATAAACTGTTTTAAAAGTTTCTACACAAAAAAGGTGTTGTTAAATAAATGCGAAATTCAGTATCTAAATTCTAATGTTATGCTTTTTTTGTAGGGTTTATATTATTATTATAATATTTGTCGTTAGTATCAATGTTACAGATGATTATTTATAAAAACATATTACAAATGTCTAATTATCTATATACATGTCTTTATTACCTTTAATATAATTATCACAAGTATAAATACTTTACCTAAAAAAGTTTGTATGCTTCTTTCTGTGGATTTATTTATATGTACATTTAAATGCTGAATATAAACATTTAACATGCATGAAATTCTTTTATTGTTTAACAACCCTTAATCATCATTGTCGCTCATCTATACGAAAAGCACTTATTCCATTAAAATATAAATTTTTATTTCAAAAATAATAGTTAAAAAATCCTCATAAAACAAAGGTTCTCTTACCTATCTAAACTACACTAATCTAAAAAATTTGAGTGCACGTAACATTCAGCTGAATAAAAAAAATATTGACGTTCCTGATTTTTTTATGGAAAGAAATTTTTATCAAATAAAAAATAACATGTTTTTCCGCTAAAAAATTTTTCGTAACCCATAACATTCTTTTCAAATCCTCAAAGGGCTATTTCCGTTTCTATTAAAAATCAATAAACTATATATAAAAAATTTAATAATTTTTTTAAATTTTTTCCAATCTTATAAAACATTGCAAGCAATTTATATCGCTTTTCTGCTATTTGAAAAGTCCTCAAGATATACAAATATTAGCTTCATTTAACACATCAGAAAACAATTAAACTCCTAATTTATTAGAAAGAGAAGAATTTTTTTTTAAATTAACAAGAAAATCATCCTTAATTAATACAATAGTGATGAAAATTTTCCTTTACAAAACTTTTCACTAACCAACTTAATACGTTTATCGCAATTAACTCTTAGGAGACATACATAAACAATTCAAAAAACATATGCAACATTTATTTTACCCAATAATCATAATCCATGTCATTTAATTAACCATAATCATCATTTCTGCCCATATTCACTTATTTCAATAACTTCTATAAAAATTTTGTTACTTATGCTAACGACAAGCTCTACCTTTAAACAAACATATTAAATATTCTTTTATTTCCAAGTTTACCCTATACCGGGTAATGTCTCTTGGACATATGCTCTTTTTTTACAATTTATACTATTGCCATAAATTTAATATGTATGACCAATCCCGTGCGCCGTTATTTATAAAAGCATACAACATTTAAGGACTTCCTTTGTTATAAGGTGATATTTATTAGGGGAAAATTAATATTAAATTTCATGATGATAGAGGACGAAAGGAAGCGGGTTGTTACATCTAAAAAATATTTTCTTATCACAACGTCCCCTTTAAATTTTTTTATTTCCTTTAAATGTTATTCTTTTCGAATTCCACTGTACATGACTATTACCCATTGTAATTTTCTTCTTGCATTTAACGTTTTCCGATTTAATACCTATACCTATCCATGAATCTGGTTGCGTGCCTTCATTCAATGCATATAAGGTTCTTCATCTCTACCCTTTCTCGAAAATGAAGCTTCCATATTTAAGACACATAAATATTTACGGTTTCCAGTCTTATCACTTCCCTCTATTTAATCCCTGTAAATTCTATTAGTCTTACACCCCAAAGTAACAATAGACTTTACCCAACTTTTCACATATCACAAAGTATGGGACGTTTTTTTTTCTTCGTTGTTGTTTATATGACTCATATACATTTTTTTTTGTAGAATGTCTTGCAATGGCTTTCGTCTTGGCGATCAGGTTGAAGTCATTAGTTTCGCTGAAGGTTTTGAAAATTCTTACTATGGTGCCACAATTATAGAATGGGCTAGACACCATGTTAGGGTGAGATACCAAACGTTGCTCAACGATAATGGTGATTCACCATTAGAGGAAACAGTTAGGATTAGTCACATTCGTCCATGTCCCGCTAACGTTATCGCTTATTATTCAGCCGGAGATTTAGTTGACGTATGGCACAACGAGGGTTGGTGGAGAGGTAGGTTTCGTCGGTTTGACGCCAATCGACAAGATGGAAGACATTTTCGCGTTTATTTTGATTACATGACTGAAGGTCTTCGTCATGAAAGTTACCGTGCAGAAGAAGTCCGTCTGCATCAGGATTTCTCTTTCGTTGATCACGTCAACTTTGTTCGAATGTGGACCTACCGTAGGTTTTAATAACCTTTGGTTGTTTATATAAACTATTTGTTTTCGTCGTTGGTTTATCCGTTGTGTAGGGTATGTTTGCAATTATGTTTTCGCTTTCGATATAATAAAAAAGGTTTGTTGGTAGGCACAATGACGTCCTTTAAAAAAACTCATGATAAGTATGAATACTTTAACCCAAAAAAGGTCCACAGCTTTCTTAGCTGATTCATCATTTCTTCGAATATAAACATATAATATAAAAAATAGAAAACAACAAATCTAAAATATATAATCTTAAACACATAAGTAGAAAAACATATAACACGTGTAATATTAATACCCGCATGCGTTTTGCATCCTTGATAAAATAACACGTATGAGGACACGTTCCATTTAATAAAGAATCCGTCATCCATGTATATGCTTTATTTTAAATAACAAATCTTCTTATATTCAAACAATATATAATTGCATATATTATATAAATATATGAAGCTTATAGTTGAAAACCCCAAAAAGAAACTACAGACACCATTAACTTCCGTCTACCATCAAAGAAAATCACTATGAATTCTTCTTCTTCTCCAATTACAAATGAAAACCACAACACTTCCCAATTCATGGCACATCAAAAAAAAAAGCTTGATAGTTTATATGAACGAGAAGGCATTCTAATGCATGTCATGAACATCTCTATACAAAACCACGATATTCTCAAAGAAATTATACAAGATTTAGAAGAAAATTTTGATCCAGCTACTGTCACGACAGCAGTTCGGAATGCGAAGGAAGTATCCAACAACCTCACAACATTAATTGTTGAATCCATCCAGTCCATTACGTCACATCAAGAAAAGATCAAGCAACTCTTGGAGGTTATAGACCGTACGTAAAAGCTGTAATAAGCTTTTAAACACTTTTCCCTGCCTTGTAAAAAATGTCCACCAGTTTGTAGCTCTTATCTACTGTTTTTTGTATGTATCTAACGGCTTTGTGGATGTATAAAACATAATGTTTTGAAATTATTACGGACTTAAAAAAAATTACACAAACCAAAAGTCTTCTTGCTTATCAAGGGCCATATTTTAACAATTTTTCCAAACGTCGAAACGTTAACATCATTCAACATATTAATAAACCTCTAAACTCCTCATGTATTACAAAGCAGAATAAACGTTTTTTTTGGCCTTAACAATCAAACGACCTTACAAAAAAATTTCCTTATACATCAAATAATCTACATAAAAGTTAACACAATTTCCCTTTTAAAAATTCTCGGTTCTTATAATAGACCATTTCTATAATTATTATAGGAATGGAATAAAAAACACTAAAAATACATATACGTAAACGGCAAAAAGAATTCCCCTAAAATAGAAACAACTAAAAAGAATTGCTCTACCACTTATTAGACTCATTGACCAAAATAAAGGCCATTAAATGACTTCCAGTCATCATATTCTCCAATCCACAGTTTTCAACATGAAAACATCACTATATCGTACTATATATTTAAAACACAACTAAACCAAACTATTCCACGAACATTTTGTCAAAAAAAAAAAAAATACAGATTCTTAAAAACAACCAAAAAAAAGGGTTGTACCAATCGTTAAACTCATTGACCTTTGTACCAATCGTTAAACTCATTCACCGAAATACAAACCATTAAATAGCTCCCATTCATCATTTTTAGCCATCCATAAACTCCCTCACAGAACCCTCACTATATTATACTATATATTTAAAAAACAACTAAAGCATACTATTCGACAAACATTTTACCAAATAAAAATTACAAACCTTTAGCAACTATTGAAAAACTCTTCAGAAGCTCATCAAACATCCCAAATAATTTTTAACGTTTTTCTACTGTTTACAACCTTGTCCAAATGTACACAACTTAAAATCCTCCAAAATTAATACATAAAGTTAAATATGCCAACCAATAAAAAAACGTCACAATATGCAAAGGAAAAAAAATAAAAACCCCTCAAATGCCCCTACCTCTTTACCAGGAGAAGATGGAAAATTTAATACACAACAACCCGCGCCATATAAACGTCGTTTCAGTTTCCGGCTATTTATGAGATTGGCAATTAATAACTGCAGATGATCCATTGAAAACCCCACTTCACACACGAGAAAATTTCTATATAAAGTGAAACATCCATCTGAAAAAACTCACAAACCTTTCAGTAAACACAAAAACATCCATACTTCAACTGCCACAATGAAATCCATCGATTTGCAACACATGCTCTGTACCCTCACCAAAAAATCTGAAGAGAATAAGAAAATCATCAAAAACCTGCAAGAAACCCTTGAAGCAGACCACCTCCTGAAGAATGAAATGTTTGGCTATCTAGACACAAGGCCTTCGTATATGAACTATGTTCAAGGTAACTCAGCCATGGAAGATACGAACACCGATGCAGCAAAAATATTGGACCACCTGCATGCGATTCAGCAGATTCTGAAAGATCAAATTGCTTCCTACAATAAGAAACTGAAGGAGATGAAAGAAGAGCCGGACGTAGAAGATTGGAATTGAAGAAAACAGAAACAGCCAATGGAGAAGTCACTACTTTTTGGGAATCTTCTGGGTTATCAATATGTCCTACGTTTACGTCTTTAGTATTTTATCTTTGAATGTACGTTGTCTTATAACACTGGTTGTAACTCCTCTATCTACCATCAATCTATGAAAACGGTTATATATTACCTTATTTACACTTTAAAATATACGCAAATAACTCATGTCACGTCGATCGTTGATAAATGCCCAACATAGAGAAGAAAACGCCTAGCAAAAAAAATTTCCTCTCCCGTCGCACGGGTCACCTGCTCGATAAATATAAAAATTCATTGCAATTAAGTTATATCAACCTTTAAAATAAACTAAAATAACTTTTCACCAGAATTCCAACGGTATTTGATAGATTTTTCATCCATTTTTTATTCTTAACAATTCGGAAAAAATAATCGATGAAATTATATACGAGTATCATTTTAATTTTTCTAATAAAAAGTACTATTTACAAATTTACAAATCGTAGGAAATTATCATATTTTACATTTAAAATTTCTACCCTGAATCTCCCTCCATACCCTCTCTAAACCCTTCCCTCGCTGTCCTACTCCTACAGACTAGGTTTTCAACACAAACCCTCTGTGGCACCACCACGATCCATGGCAGCTCGGTCGTCTTTAGCCGGTACGGAGGTTCCGATAATCGGTAGCGATTCTGTCAGATGGTTCAACGTCGCCGTTCCTTCAACCTCTACTTCTACGCCGCCTCCACCATCACCTGAGCCCTTTGCTCCTCCTACTGACGACGCGTCATCATGCTGCAACATCGGAGAGCCTCCTACCTACTTCATTTGGTAAACCTAATGCATTGTTACTGTGCTGCTGCTAAATTCATAATTTCATTTGCTTTTTTTCTTAATAGTGTATGGCTAAACCCTTGCCCCCTTGCCCTTCGCATACTCTGTGTTCAGAAAACGAGACAAACACGTCGATTGGACATCTTATCAGATTTATGTATGCTATCAATACTAAAATTGTACCATGTAAAGTCAACATAATCAGTCATACAAGTATTTATACGACTTCCAGTTTCATTGGCCATGGAGATATTCCTTTCCAATTAACGTTACCAGTTGACCTTGTAACCAGAAACTATCTTAAAAGTTCATGTAAAATGATCTATAATGTTAATACTGCTAATGCTTAGCAATCCGTTCATCACTTCATTGCAATTGCTGACGTTACCTATGCTATATGACTAGAATGTCACTCTAGATGAGTTTGATTGTATCTCACAGGCTCACATACACCATGCCATTGATCCCTTTTTGCTCTAGTCAATTCCATCTCTTGATATGAAGCTACAAGCTTCAACATAACAAGATTGTTTTAGTAAACAGTAAGCAACTAATGAGATGATTTTTGCCATATCAGGAGAATAGACAAGAGTTATCCAAATGTCTTGGAGATTGTCCAATTCTGTAGCTTTGAAGAATTTCCAAGGATCGGATTGCGGATTGAATTCACTAGTGCACTATCTCCATTTGCTTTAATATGCAAAAACGAGGTTTCTTTAATTTTCTTTTCTATGTTTTGGCAGCCCTTTTTATTCTTCGGTTTTAAAATCATGTTTTACATGCAAATATCTAATTTTGCAGCTTTCTAGTTCATCTGGGAATCCGTATATGCTTTATGCATTGACAGTTACTGGAGTTGCCTACCTTCTTAGACTGACAGACATTACTAACTATGCATCATGCACTGTCTTCCCACCAAGTGATATTTTTGAGTTGACTATTCAAAGTTATGGTGATTATGGAGCCATTACAGCTATATCAGCAACCTCAAGGTGTCTTGTAATAGGTGGAAGAACCGGATTGGTTGGTTGTTTCCGACTTGGCGCTCTTGATCCTAGTGATCCAGGTATCGAATACTTTTATCTTACATTCTCATTGTGATTAGCTACATCATTTTGCATAAAATGTAATTTATTTATGTATTATTAAATGATGCCCCTCACGAAATCATCCAAATTCTCCAACTTTCTAACAGTCCTTCAACCAAAATCTTAGGTTTTCTGCATGAACTACGAGATGATTCCAGTTTTGGTCGCTTGTGGAGTTTAATGTCAAGGTATTTTTACATTCTTTAACTTCAATCTTATATTGTTTAGAAAAATATGCTTTAGGACTGTTTTTTACAATCTTTTATCAATTTGAAGTGCTGTAAAATGTAATATCTCACAGAATCCTCATGATGCATTCAAGTATTGGACTAGTGGTGTTTCTGCAAATCTGAGTTGTAACTAGTAAAAGATAAACTACAATCTGTTGCTGTTTTTTCATTCCTTATGGTGTGTAATAGAGAATTCATTTCATTCAACTCGATTAAGTTTTTTTATTTATTATTTAATTAGGAGGACCATAGCACCCGTGAAGAGTTTGTTATGTTTAGAGATTCAAGGGAAAAAACTCATCCTTGTGCTTCATTTAGATGGAGTATTAAGAGTGTGGGACCTTTCGAGTTTTGGTAGACTTCTGAATTATTCCATGAATGCTTCAGCATTGGAAGGCAAGTCCTATCTTTTATCTTTTTACTCATCATAAATCTTTAACATTAATCTTTGTTAATACAATAACGAAAAATAGTGGTTATTTTCGTTAATTTATGTTTGTACTATTTCAGGAGCTATATTCATGAGGTTATGGGCAGGCGAAATTAACAATGATGCAAGTATAGTACCTTTGGCTGTCTTGCATAAGCCTAATTCGGTACTTTCAATGCTTTTAAACTAATAAATGTCCTCTTTTTTGATATAAATCTATATCTTCTAGTTTATTATCAATGTTGGTTTCCAATTAGTAATTTTATGCTACTTGATTACTCCTATTTAAAAAGTATTAAGGTCTAGATTGAAAATGACCTATATTTTGTAACTTAATTGCTTTGAGCTTTCTTTAAGGATAATTATGAACATATACATTTTTTCCCCTTCTTAAACTTTTAGGAAGTTGATGGAGAGATGATATGTTTATACAATTTGCATCTTACTTTGGGAGGGAAGACTAATTTTTTTATTGAGCCTTCAACAACGAATATCTCCATGGAAGGGGTGAGTCAGATTATTATATATTTCTTGCTTTAAACTAAAAGTTTGATTTCAAATTTCTAACTTTTATCATTGGGATTTTTTCAGGGTCCACTCATTGATGTCAAACTTTCTTCAAATAAAATTTGGATACTCAAAGAACAAGGATTGGTATCACACAACTTGTTAGATCCAAGTGAGAGTGGGTAAGGATTTTCTATTTTTATTTTTAGGTGATTACATAATGCAACAATATTTTGCTGTCTTATTAATATATATTGATTAATTTTGCAAATGTTGTTAGGGAATTCGAGCAATGCTTTTGTTTACAAGAAGTATCTGTTGCTGAACAATTATTTCAAAGTTCGGATCATGCTGCAGATGATCTTCTTTGGCTTGCACATTCACTATATTCATCCACAAAGGTGCTGTGAAGTTTTAGCCAATTTAATATTTTTATTTGCCCTCCATTTAATGATAATTGTTTTAGATTCTTTTGTCTATGACTATGGTAAAGATCATGTATCACCTTCTTAAGAATAACAACATACTTCACTCTACCTACCAATACGGGCAATGTACTTTATCTTGACTCATACTAGCTGAGTATGTCTTTTTTTACCCATAATAGCAACGTACTTACATTTTTTATACTGATATTAGCAATATATAGCCAGAAACTTGTAAAATGCTTACAAGATTTATGTTACACGATGCTATTATGGGTAAAGAAATGTAAGTATGTTGCTATTACGGGTAAAATAGTACAATTACAAGTTTGAGGTCACAAATGGCTATTGTTGGGAAAAAGATGCAAGTGTGTTGCTATTATGGGTAAAGAAATGTAACTATATTGCTATAACGGTTACAAAAGGAAAGTACATTGCTTATATTGGTCAAAAGAGTGAAGTGTGTTGCTATCACCTATTCACCTGCATCTTTATTACATCTATGTTATTTCTTTGTAGCATATATGTTATTACCACATTGGTAATCTATGATTAATCATACATTCAACATTTTTCAGGACCAAATTGCCCCTCGTGTGTCCTCAATCTTCTTGCGTATGCTATTCCTTCCTGGAGTTTTCCATAATTCTGTTCTTCGAGCAACACTACAAGATCATAACAGACACTTGACTGATTCTGAATTTCACTCTTTAACTGCTGATGGAATAAAAAAAGAGATAATTTCTCTAATTGAGCAAGAGGTTTGAAGTTATAGTTACAGTTTCTAAACTATAATTATGTTATTTTTGTTATTGTTTTTTATGATACTAACAACCATGTTAATTGTGATAGGGTGTTTCCAGGAATCCACTTTCGCTTATAAACTGCTGGAAAAACTTCTGTTCACAGTATTTTTACAACTGGCGTCATAAGAACGCGACATGTGGATTACTTCTCGATTCATCAAGTGGTGCAATTGGTTTAATAAGAAAATCATCAGTTTCTGTATTGCGTTGTTTGGAAGATATAGAGCTTCTTGCCTTTGGTATTTTTACATATCCAATACTTCAAATAATTTGTAGGTCTAATTTCAAAACATAGCCAATATGTAAAATTGTAAACTTCTTTATGTCTTTTTTTCTATAGGCTCTTTTGATGAACTTGGTGAAATTGCAAGCTCAAGAATCAACTTATCAAACAATCTTGAACGTGAATTACTTTTCGATGTTTTGGGATGCAGCAATAGTCTTAGTCAACAGCTAGGAAAAGCCACCTCAGCATTATTTTATGAATCTTTCTTCAGTGAACAATCCATGTCTCCAGAAGACATTGTTGGACGTTTCTTGAAGGTTCTAGAAACCGGATACACTTCTTCAATAGCAGCTCTCCATGTATCAGAATTAGGTGTTGATACTACTTGGAAGAAGGAATTAGATGACCACAAAATCTTAAGAAAGTTTTCCACAGATATGTTCTTATCTCTTCACGGGTTGTATAAAAAGGCCACAAATTGGGACAAAGTTGTCGATGTTGTCTCCAAATATTTAAACTTTTTAGTTCCTCAAAAAAACGGACAGAAATTGGACTCTGAAGCTGTTTTTGATATTAGTACTTGTGTAACTGTCCAAGCAACTTCACAAGTTTCTCAAGTGATGTTTGAATCTGCAGTTGAGATACTCTTGCTGTTGACCTACATGGTGAAATTAGGTGGCCAGGTCAGCATTTCAAATTTTAATACATGTACATTTACAAGAAAAAAAGTCAAAATCTTTATTTTTACATGTGCAGATAAACATGTCACCCGATGATGTTTCGAGGGTGCAACTTGAATTATTCCCATTAATTCAAGAAATTATCACCGAATGGCATATAATACATTTTTTCACAACCACACCTTCTGAATCACCCGCCATGGAAGATTTCAGTTCTCAACTCTCTTTATTACAAATCGGTACACACTTTTTATAAACTTTTGACATTAATCAGATTCCTTTTGTGTATAGTTTTTAAATTTCTTGATTTGTGTATTATCAGATAACAGCATTGACCGAAGATCATGGAATGAAAAGCTTGGAAAATGTGAATTCACATTAGCTTTTATTCTGTTACTTGATCATCAAAGTTCTTTCAAAGATCAAAACCGTGTTGATTCAAAACACCTTCCAAATCCCACATCTTTCATTTCTCCAGTAAGAAACTTCATAAGCCGGATAGTTTGGGGAAGGAGTGATGACGTGTCATCTTCTTTTTCTACTCATTCAACCATGCTTGCTTTGATCTTGCTTAAACATGGACAGTTTGATGCCGTTGAGGTTTGTTTTTGACTTTTTTTCCATCATTACAGACACTTTTTAACATCGAGAAACATTATTAAATATTTATATGTTTGATTTTTTGTTCTTGAAGCATCTTCTTACTATGGTGAACCAAAGTCTACTGAAGGAGAAAATATCCAGTGGTATTCAGGGTGTGAACAATGAATGGTGCACAATTCTTCACCTTCTTGGATGTTGTCTTCTTTCACAAGCACACCGTCAAGCACCACGCGGTTTTACTGAAAAGAAAGTTAATGAAGCTATTTGTTGCTTTTTTAGGTATGTTTTATGTTACATTATCTCTTTGTTTAATGAGAGCAGATATATAGAGGTGTTTCTTTTTGACTTAATACTTGTGAAAGGGTAAAATAGTCATTTACTCACATTCAGACAGTTCACTCAGTCCAAAGAGGGACGAACTGATACAATTATTGTGTTTCTAGAGCTGCATCTTTGCAAGGGGCTTCAAAGTCATTGCAGAATTTATCATATGAATCTGGAATGCCTCACCTTGGCATCTGTAAGTCTATCTGGACCGTTAAAATTAGAATATTTTGATGTTACCCTATCGTACTTACCACGTACTTGTCTACAGCTGATCACGTCTCACCTGCAGCCTGGAAACTTCATTACTATCAATGGGCAATGCAGATATTTGAGCAATATAATATGAGTGCAGGCGCGTGTCATTTTGCTCTTGCTGCACTTGAACAGGTTGATGAAGTTTTGGGCCTTAAGGACACTTATTCAGGGGCGGATTTTCTCAATGAATCGCCAAATATCGCTAAAGGACGACTTTGGGCTAATGTGTTTAAATTTACACTTGATTTGAACAATTACCATGATGCTTATTGTGCAATTATTTCAAATCCAGATGAAGAAAGCAAATACATTTGCTTGAGGCGTTTTATCATCGTTCTTTATGAGCGTGGTGCAATTAAGGTTACTTTCTCTAACCATGTTATACTTATATAGTTATATTCCCATGTTGTAATAAGAAAAGGAGAGTAGGATGCTATAAGCCTATAATAAACAAATAAATGAAAGTACATTGCTATTTCTTGCATTTAGCCATTTCTTTTAAGTCATATATAGATTACCATATATTTTATTGTAGATTCTTTGTGATGGCCAATTACCATTAATCGGTTTATCTGAGAAAGTAGAGCAGGAGCTTGCTTGGAAGGTGTGTAATACTTTTTATATAATTGTTTTTATTTTACTAAACCTTTTTTTGGACCTTCATTAATTTTAAATATTTATTTACAGGCAGAGCGGTCAGATGTTACAGTAAAACCAAACCCTTATAAATTACTATACGCGTTTGAAATGCATCAACACAACTGGCGCAAGGCTGCAACTTATATGTACCTTCATTCAGTCCAATTAAAAACCGAAGCATCTTTAAAAGATTGCCAGCTCAGATCATTGGTTTTACAAGAAAGATTGAATTCCCTTTCTGCCACTATAAATGCACTTCATCTTGTCCGTCCATCATGTGCATGGATCACTCCTATAATTCAAGGGAAGTCCATTCATAAAGAGTTGTATCCAAGTAAAAAGGCGAGAATAACTCTTCAAGATCAAGGTAATCTTTTGAAAACTTATTTTTTTTACTATTTGGGAAACTATGGGATTTATGTTTTGTTTTGTTTTTTTTTTTTTTTTGCAGAAGCTAATGATCATGTTCCAAGTCAGAAAGTGGATTCGTGTATGGATATTGAGAAACTTGAAAACGAGTTTGTGTTGACATCAGCGGAATATTTGCTCTCGTTGGCAAATGTTAAATGGACATTTACAGGTATTAACTTTAAATGGCTTCTTAGACTGTTTTTTCATACTTGTTTTGTGCCACGTCAGCGCCAACTCAAGAAACCAAAAATGTATCTCTGCTATAACGAAAACCTCTCTGCAACTTATTTATGGGTTCCATCAATTTTAAGTTATATTATTTTTGTTTTTTTTTATATAAAACAATGTTATTGAAATTAAATTAAAAGAGTAAATTACTAAAATGGTCCTGTGCTTTCTGATTTTTGCCGTTTTTAGTTCAAAATTGAATATTTTTTCCTTTCAAGTTTGGCTCTTATTTCAATGTTTCATATTGATTTTGGTTCTTCTTTAAAGGTTCCTAGGACCACAATTGATATGAAACCTTGAATAAAGACCAAAATTGGAAATTTTTGTTGGACTAAATACTGTAAAAATTAGAAAGCACAGGGCATATTTGTAGTTTACTCTAACTTAAAACTACATAATATATAGAGTTTTCTTATCATAGAAAAAGAAAATAAAAATATACAAACTTACTTAATATATATGTGTATATATATATATATATATATATATATATATATATATATATTAACTATTAAGTAATTAATAAATGAATATGAGAAATTTTAGTTTATTCATTCTTATTCTTTTGCAGTTTTAAATTTTAAATTCATATTTAATGTCATTAAAATTTATCTAAGTAATTAATAAGTTAGAATGAATAAAATTCAATAAAAAAAGAAGAAAATGAATGAAAAAGCTCTATTATTAGGCTTGCTCTGAAGTCTCACCATATTATGCAAACAATGATTCTATAATCTGTTAATCTTGAGAAAGTGTTAATATCTAATACTATATTAATGTTATGTAAATCTCATGAAAATTAATATAGTTTTTTTTGTGTTCTTTCAGGGATTGAGAAACCTCCACCAAATTTGGTTGAATTGTTGGTTCAGTCAAATCTATATGATATGGTTTTTACAGTAATTCTTAAATTCTTCAAGGGTTCAGAATTGAAGAGGTATGTTGGATTTTAGTGTTCTTTAAAGAATTCTCTCTTTCCATATGTTTCCTTGTTTACTTTACCTTTTTATGGCTGCTGAATAAATCATGACTTCTTGTTCAGGGAACTGGAAAGAGTTTTCATTGCCATGTCACTAAAATGCTGTCCGAGCAGGTTTCCTTCTTCATTTTCTTTCTAAATTGCAAGAAATGGCAACATAGTTGTATTTATTATTGTATTATAGCATCTTACTTTCGTTTCTTTTGGTACAACATAATACTCTCCTTTTTTCTCTTATTAAATTGTATTTTGAAAATGTACTTAAATTGTAGCATTGTACTTTCAATCGTTTTCTTATTAGAACATTATACTTAGAAATATCTATCCCATTATAGCACTGAAAATTTCTTTGTATTTAGATGTTGCTATAATTGGGAAGATTTTCCAAAGTACAATGTTGTAATAGGAAGAAATAAAAGTAGAATGCTATAATAAGCAAATCAATGAAAGCAGATGCTATTTATTGCTTTTAACTTTTTTCCCCTTTCTTTATTCCAATTGCAAGCAATCTTCTGAGCTTAGCCTTACCAGTCATTAATATTATTTGGAGTTAGTTTCAATGCTGTTTGCAGGAATAATTATTTATATTTATTTCAGGGATAATTTTAAAAAGCAAAGTCTGCTTTTAACATCATCAAACAACGAGACCGTTCATAATTCTCATGAAATCGTTCCCGCAACACAATACTCAAAGGGAAATGACCAATGGGATGCACTTGAGCAATACATAGTTAGTATCTGTTTTTAATTAAACTTTTTTTACATAGATTATGTATTTCTTTAATTTTTAACTTTTCTGTATTGCTTTAAATAAATATTAACTTGTGCATATTTGACAAATTTTCTTCAAACCAGAGGTTCTATGTTTCTAGCCCTATTTATAATTGCTTTCATGCTTTGATTATTAATAATAATGCTTTATGGAATCATCCTTGAAGTATTTATTTATCTTATAAATGCAGGAAAAATATAAAAGTTTTCATCCAAGATTACCAGTAATTGTTGCAGAAACCCTTCTATGTACCGATCGACTAATCGAACTTCCTCTTTGGCTTGTCCAGACGTTCAAGGTATTTTAGTAATTTCCCACATTTTTCTGGTCTGTTTGGGTATTAAAAAGTATACGTATTAATTATTTGAGTGTTCATGACAGGGCACACTGAAGGGAAAATGGGGCATGGCGGGTGCAGAATCAAGCCCTGCATCATTATTCCAACTTTACGTTGATTATGGCCGATATGCAGAGGCCACTAATCTCCTCCTTCATTATATCGATTCTGTTGCATCACTGGTATATATATTTTTGGGTTTTTTAATGAACTTATATTATTTTCATATTATAAATTCAAAATTCATTAATTATAAATTTATAATTAAATAATTACCTGCAGAGACCAGCTGATGTTGTTCGAAGGAAAAGGACATCTGCAGTGTGGTTTCCTTACACAACAATTGAACGATTGTGGTGTAAACTTGGAGACTTGATTACTTCCGGTCATATGGTTGATCAATGTGAAAAACTAAGAAGTCTGTTACAAACAGCTCTACACAAGCATTTTGATCAGGTAAAGTGTGTGCGTGTGTGTGTGTGTAATGTTTATATGAATAATGTTTTGTGAAGTAGGTGAACTTATAATATTTCTTGATGTCTTTTTCCAGCTAAAAGTAGACTCGGACGATGTGATGGCGTCTGCAACCTCTTAATTGATTGTAAAAATTATTTGTTGTAATAGTAAAGCCAAATACGAACAAATATATCCACCTTGATTTACAAGTTTGGAGAGGACAAATGGTTTTGCTTGTTTTAATATTTGATCATTTAGTTCTTTTAAATATGGCGGAATTTGAAATCAATTCCATTTTATGAGGGTGTGTAATTAGAAACTAGGACGATTGAATTACATTAGAATAAAAGATACTTTTAGTCAAATGAAATTTCGATTTCCCTTTCCTTTGTGAGGAATTATAATTTCATTCCTTTTCCCTTTCAAATACTCTCTAAACTAGGACAATGAATTACATTATTCTCTGCTGCACCCGTACGATATGACATGGTGGCTGTCTGGTAATAATAAACATACGTAATCTGAACAAAACTGAAAAAAAGCCTTTCCTCGTAAATAATCAAAGCCTAACTTGAAAAAAAACCATTAGGGTTAACAAAATGTTCATAGTTTGTGAAACATTTGAATTGGTGGATGTACCAGCATATTGACCCAATACGTTAAATAATCAAAACATTAATCGAAAAAAGCATGAAAAAGCATATCACGAAATGAGTCTAGGGTTTTGCAAGATGAACCTATTTCATAGTACCAAATTCGTTGTACGCTAAACTAGCAGTTTCGTTAAATAAATATACTACATGTTGCATAATCAACGTAACTTGAAAAAATTGTACAAGCCATCTCGCGAGATGAGTTTAGGGCCTTGTTAGTTTTGTAGTTCAAGAAATGTTATCTTGGTAAAATTGCAGTTGATGAGCTTTTAAGTATATATACAACCACATTGACCCAACATGTTAAATAATTTAAAGCATATCCTCGAAAAAGGCATTTCATGAGATGGGCTTGGTTTGTGAAACATAGATATTATCAAGATTCAACACAATTTTGGAAGATTTTGCGATATTTCTTTTTATTTTTTTTTTGTCGTGCAAATTGGCAGTAAGAAAATGTTCAACGAAAGTTCCGTTAACTGTTCCTGAATGTGCACTCAAGAGAATTTAGGGAGAGTTTTTTTTACTTGTTCGATAAAAGGTACTGTCACAAAACAACAAAATATAGGTTATACAGTGATGGCCATTCCTTTCCCATATACCAAATCACCAAATCCTAAAATGAACGACCATTTCCTGATAAATATTGAAATTTTGGTCAAAATGTGACAAGAAACATCCAACTTTGATCATTTTGTGATTATCATTTTTTTTCCACGTTTTTGTTTACAAATTTACAAATCAAATAGTAATATAGAAAGAAATAAACTTGGATTTTAGTTCATTGTTTGCTAACTAAACCTGTAGTAAAATTTTACTACAGTTTGTCTAATAGGTTAATATTTCTTCATAAACATTATTCATTCGACTTCATGGCCCATGCATTTGGCTAAAACGTGTCGAAACAAATTGTGGTTATTTAAGGGCAAAAGCATCATCATAATTCAGTAGGATGTACTCCAATAAGGCATTGGTGTCGATATATAAACCTTTTGTATGTTTTTAAGTCACAAATTCATGCTGTTATAGTAACAAATTATGTAATTTACGGTGAATGAATGTTTTATGTTATATAATTGGTTGTTGAAATATTATATCATTACTTATTATCTATAAAAGTTATGATATCTTTATTGGTTTTATTGGTTCTACTTCCTATTTTTTATGAAGAGAATGAATCTTTTTATCGAAGGATCAGCAAAAAAAGGGTCCGGATCTCCTGCGGGAATGATTTGGAAGAGCCAAAACCAAAAATAGTGGTATTTGCTAGCAACAACATAATGGAGGCAGTCAATCAATAACGTTGGTTTGTATTTCATTATTTTTGGATGCTGTTTATTGAAAGCACTAATGTTTTTATTTTGATTACAAGGGGGCGTTACAGTGTTATTTATAGTGAGAAGTTTAGCACCTGCTACATGGTTGGCCGTTAATATGTTGTATGCAATGTTGGAGGAACAAGTTTGTTTCTGTGAAATCGATATGGTTATTGGATTGCTTAAAAAATCATGTATAACACTTTCCTATTATGATATTTTAACCCTATAATTGGGTATATGGGGATAATCTTTCAAGTAGAATTTCTGATTAGGGTACTAACTAGAATCAAAAGCTAGACATGTATATTTATATAGATTCATATTCAGCAGATTATGATAATCAAATGAAAAGTAGTTGACATCCAATCATAAACCAAATCATAAACCAAAGAAGGTGGCTTAATTTCAGCTATAAAGCTAGACAAAATGGCTAACCAAATTAATGGAGAATAATGTCCATTATTACAGTTGTAATGCCCCAAAATCCAGAGTAAAAATTTAAAACGGTTCAATACATAAAACGGGCTGTCAAATAAAAACAATCCAAACTAAAACTTAATATTTAAAACATATAAAATCGTATTTAAATAAAATATTTGCAAACATTATCCGAGATCAAACTCGTTTTACACAAAAGGTGTACTCCGCACCTCCTTACTTATTTAAAAACAAGACTTGAACTCCATTGGTAATATTGTAAATTCCATTATACTAAAATGATCCGGTGACACTAAAATCACCAATATGCAATTGTAAAGGGTTTGATGCATTTCATATAGAGTTCGACGGTCTAAATACATCAACAATCATCAACCTTTTCATGCTTTCATTCATAATTATTGTCGAGGTAATTTTGTAATGTTATTGCTTGATCATATATATTAAATGGTGTATGTATCATATGAATGTTCTTCATATTGAAAACGGGTTCTATATAATTAGCTTAAAAGACCCTTTATGATGTTTTTTTTTCTTTTAGGCAATATTATAAAGGTCATTTTAACTTTCCTCGACAAGCACATGACACATGAATCACTTAGGCTACACGGAGTGGTGGCCAATGGCCAACGAATGGCCAAGGAGTTTTTATGGGCCAGACCATGGTTGGCAGCCCTTAGCCATTTTGTAGGCAGTGGTGGCCTATGACCAATGAGATTTTTTTTAATTAATTTTTTTGTAATCTTCAATTAATAAACTAATAATTAACTTAATTAAAATTAAATTAAAATTAAACATAAATATTTTATTTAAATAGAAACGTTACTAGACACGACAAATAAACTAATAATTAACTTAATTACAACTTAAAACTACTTAACAAACCACTTAAAATAACTAAAAATTACTAAAAACACCAAATAATATAACTACAAATGATCCTCATCATAAAATTCACCGTCGTCTACGACGGGCAGTGGCACATTCAGATCAAGATGGTTTAGCGTCCAAAGATGATCGATTAAATGGCGACGAAGATCCCCATGAATTGTGGAATCGTGCACTATTTGAACCATTTGACGGTATCCTGGAGTCCCAGGTGCATGTGCTTGTCTCGGGGGTATGATCTCGTTTTCATCGTATTGGCATATCGCACGTCCTTCGTGTTCAAGTATCATATTATGCAAGATTATACATGTATACATCACCTTCTGCATAGTTGATTTATGACGAAAGACTGATGGTTTTGAAATTATATGGAAACGTTTCTTCACTATACCAAACGCTCGCTCGATATCCTTCCGTGCTCTTTCTTGAGCTCTTTTAAACCTTTGCCTTTGAGGGTCATTCGGACAAGTCAACGTCGTAACGAGAACAGAATACTCAGGATAGATCCCGTCCACAAGATAATAGCCATATCGATATTCTGTTCCTTGGAGCATAAATGAAGAGTCCGGAGCGGTTCCTTTATATAAATTATCGTAAAGATCCGAACTATTGAGAACATTGATGTCGTTATTCGACCCTGGCTCACCAAAAAATGAATGTCAAAACCACAAATCCTGTGAGGCTGCAGCCTGAAGCACGACAGTTGGGTATCCGTAATTACCCTTTGTGTATTGTCCGTGCCACACATTTAGATACATATCCCATCTCCAGTGCATGCAATCTACACTTCCCAACATACCAGGAAAGCCATGCACTTGTCCATGATGGGCATACAACTGTCGGATGTCATTGGGAGTAGGTGCATGCATATAGCGTCCTTGGTACAAATGAATGACAGTCTCGCAAAAATGGTGAAGGGTTTCACGACTAGTACGTTCGGCCATCCTAATACTTTCGTCTAGTGCATCAGCGGTGGTGCCATATGCTAACATACGAAGTGCAGCAGTACATTTTTGAATAGGATGAAAGCCTAAGGTACCTGTTGCGTTCGGGCGTTGCTTGAAATAATCGTTCGCTGCTTCCATGTCTCCAACAATCTTCAAAAACAACGATTTGTGCATTCGAAAACGATGACGAAAATGATAATCATTATATGTTGAATTATCGATAAAATAATCTCTGAAGAGCCGTTGTTGTGCTACATCACGTTCTCGTTCAATAAATCTCCTCGTATGACGACTGGTATTACTTGATTTCCCGCTCTCCAGTTCTTCAATTCTCCGCTTCCTGATGGCGATGGCTAAATCTATCGCTTGCTCGAGACCGTCGTCGGATGACGACATTTTCGTATAAAATTGAAGTGTATTGAGAGTATGTGAGAGAGAATAATTTGAAAGGTTGAAGATATTGTGTGAAAAAAATGTGAACATGTTGGTTTATATAGGTAAAGAAATTAAATAATTTTGAATTAAAAAAAAAATAGAAAACGGCTGTTTTTTTGGCCGTTGGAGACGTTGGCATCTCGCCAACCCGGCGACGAGGGACGATGGCGAGTGGCTTGGCGAATGGAGCGGCGGCGGGGATGGCGACTCGCCAAGAGGCTTGGCGACCATTTTGACGAGGACTACTCCGTGTAGTCTTACTGATTGAGTTAAAATAACAAGAGAAAAAAGCATTTCATGGGTCAGTATTTTATGGTTCAAAATATGAACAGTATAAAGTAGAAAAATGAAGGGAAAGTCTCCAAACACATACATTTATCATGGAAACAAGACAACAAAAAGGCCACATTAAATAAAGCTTAGGTTCTTTCAGTTCCCATTAAACACGACAAATCTAAGGTTTTCTTTTTCTTTTTTACTCGATCACTTTAATGTGTGTTAAACACTTATTCTAAACAACTATACAATATACATCACTGCTTCTCATTGACTTAATCTGGCCAGAATAACTTAATGTGTTAGACCAGAAAACTTGGCCCATTCTAAAGAAACTAAGGGTGCGTTTAGTTGCGGAAAACTGTTTTCCGTTTTCCATTTTTCATTTTCAGGAAAACGAAATGAGTTTTCATTTTCAGTTTTCTATTGAAAATTTAGAAAACGCGTTTAGATAAAACCGATTCCGTTTTCATTTTCTATTTTAGAAAAACAGAAAATGTGTTTAGATATCTATTTTCTATCAATTTTCATTTTCCAATTTTTGATTTGGGGTTGTGCGGGTAAGTGGGTAGGGTGGGTGTATGGGGGGTGGGGTGGTGTAGGTGGAGGGTGGGGTGGGGGTAGGTGGAGGTGGTGGTGGAGTGAGGTAGGGGTGGGTGGTTGGTGGGTGAGGGTTGGGTGGAGGCGGGGTGGGGGTGGGGGTAGGTGGAGGTGGAGGTGGAGTGAGGTAGGGGGTGGGTGAGGGTTGGGTAGGGTGGGTGATGGGTGGGGTAGGTGGAGGTGGGGTGGGGTGGGGGTAGGAGGTGGAGGTGGAATGAGGTGGGGGGTGGGTGAGGGTTGGGTAGGGTGGGTGGTGGGTGGGGGTCGGTGGAGGTGGGTGGGGTGGGGGTAGGAGGTGGAGGTGGAGTGAGGTGGGGGGTGGGTGGTGGTGGGTGAAGGTTGGGTAGGGTGGGTGGTGGGTGTGGTGGTTGGGGGTAGGTGGATGTGGGTGGGTGGGGTGGGAGTGGGGTGGAGGTGGGTGGGGTGGGGGTAGGAGGTGGAGGTGGAGTGAGGTGGTGGTGGGTGAGGGTGGGCTGGAGGTGGGTGGGTGGGGGTGGGTGTGGGTGGTGGTAGGTGGGGTGGGGGTGCTTGGGGGTAGGGTGGGGTGGGGTAGGTGGTGGGGTGGGGGTGGGTGTAGATGTAATTTTAGGGTGTAGGTGAGAATCAGTGTGTGTGTGTGTGTGTTTGTATATTTTAGAAAAATTTTGGAAATAGAAAATTTTAGAAAACAATAAATTTGGGTTTTCCAAAATTTTCCAAATTCTTTGTAATTTTTGGAAAATGAAAAATTTTCATTTTCTTGGAAAACTTTGGAAAAATTGACGAACTAAACGCGTTTTCCGATTTCTCATTTTTCTTGGAAAATTTTTCCGGAAAACAGAGCAGTTTTCCGCAACTAAACGCACCCTAAACCTTCACCTATTTGCCTTTCTTCATTTTTCTCCAAACTCATCTCACGTCAAAATTCATGAACATTGTGAACGTTTTGTTTTTTCCAATGTAGGGGTAAATGAAAGTTTGGTCTCATTTAGAAGGTTCAGCCTAGAAAATGAACAAACGTTGTGTTTACAATCTAGAAATACATCGTTACCCATATAATCACATTTTCCATACAAGACTTAATGGGAAAAAAAAGAAAAACCACCCTAAGCATGACATCATAAAATTTATCCATTATTTGTAAACAAATATATTCTTTCCAAGCTCGTTAAAACTTCTTGACTTGAAGGCCTAGCCTTAGGATCTTCAGCTACACATCTTGTTGCAAGTGCAACCCATTCAAAAGCACCTTCTAGAGGATAATTTTGAGTAAGACCATGATCTATTATATCTTTTAGCTTGCTTTTGTCGTCTAGAAATGGCCTTGCCCATTTTACCAAAGTGAACCCGTACTTCGGTTTCCATGCCCGTTGGCCTGTTAGGGTTTCAAACAACACCACTCTGAAACTATAGACATCACTCTTCATAGTCATTTCACCTGTAACAATGAACTCTTCTCTTTATAACCACAAAAAAGTGTTTTGAAAACAAACCATGTTCTTTTGCGAATATAGAATTGAGGCAAAATTACAACTACGGTATTTTTTTCTTCATATTAATGTTTCATTATTCATCAAAAATGATTTTTCCTTATGGTTTGTAAGAATAATTTGTTTTGCAACGAAAACAAAACACAATAGTTGTTAGATTTTCTCTCCAAATGAGTTGGTAGATGTGACAGTGTCTAGCTACCATCACTTCCATACATGGTAACCTACCATTAAGTTGATCCCCTCGGTCTATATAACGTACGGTATCCATGTTATTTGCAGTACCAACTTCCATGACATCTAATTCAAGGATTTTAGTATGAAATTTAGCCAAACCAAAATACTCCAGTTTTGCACTAAAATTCTGGAATAAGAAATTAAATTGTTAACTTTTATGGAATAAACCAAAAGCATCGCCGCTAAAAAAAAGTTAAGTAGCTTAAAAGTACCTGATCCAGCAATATATTAAAGGTTTTAATGCCACCGTGTATGACTTGTTCTTTTGATGAGTGAATATAAACGAGTCCACTGGCCACTTCTATCATTATCATAAGACGTCTTTCCCATGAAAGTGATTCAACCACATCTATTTCATTTCAACAATTCAAATTTTGAGTAAAAATAATTCTAAAATAGTTTTTTTTGGGAGAGAATTGAAGTATATTACCCCCGAATAAGAAGTGACTCAAACTTCGGTTCTCCTGCAACTTCAAGTGCTCATAAACAAGCAAGCGACTATACATTCTATCATCGGAGTATCCCAAGAGAGTGATACTATTTGTATTAGCCAACCGTACGGAGCTTGTCACCACTGTCTGAAATCACCAAAGTTTTAAGTTATATTCGGCAAAAGGATTTATAAGATAAAAATTCTCGCAGTGTTCTAAGAAGGGACCAGTGAGTTGCATTCACAACATAAAACATAGATATATAAATAAGCATCGTTTAAATTTAATTCCATCCGAATCATAACATTTTCTATCTTTTCCCATGGTTATTGAATTGGAAAGAAAAAAAGAGAAGCAAAAAATTTTGTTGTTTGAGTTTTTTTGCTGGAGAGAGAAAGGAGTCCCATCGGGGAAAATTTTGGGTGATTTTTACTTAACATTTTTTTAGAGGGTTAAATGCAAAATATAACAACACACTCTAATTTAATTATAGCATCCTACTTTCATTTCTTCCTATTACTACATTGTACGTTGAGAAATCTGCCCAATTATAGCAATGCCACCAAATACAAAGAAAATTTCAATGCTATAACTGGGTAGATTTTTTGAAGTATAATGTGCTATTAAGACAAAAAAATTGAAAATACAATGCTATCATAGGATAGTTTTTTCAAAGTGCAATGCCTTTATAAGAAAAAAAAACTAAAAATGTAATGCTGTAATAAAGGGATTAGAAAGTCAGGTGTTATAATAAACAAATAAATGGAATAAATGGAAGTCCGTTGCATTTAGCACTTTGATATGTCATCTCTTGTTATCAGATCTTAATATATCATAAATTTTAAACTATGGTAGTAACATTCCCTGAAACTTGATCACCACTTGTTTTATAGCATTTTATTAACTTTTGTTTCTTTTAATCGGGCCATATTTTTTATTAACTCCTCAATTTGTAAATTACTGAATTATTTTACTCTTAAATCAACATTAAGAAAAACTATCCCAACTATGTAGTTTGAGAATCAATTAGATATTGTATGTGAAATTCCACACCACAAACTTCAAGCAAAAAGAAAATTAAAAAAAATTATCGCACATGTGCTAATGAGCAAAAACACTATGAACTGATGTAAAAGGAGAACCAGTTAGAGTTCAAAAGTTTGTCCAAGATAACCTTATTAGTGTATATTGTGTATTGCTTTATAATGTATTTTGTATTATAGATAGCCCGTTGGTACCAAAGGGCTTATAGCCCAATAATACCAATGGGTGTCCCTTAACCCAAATGGTGAGGGTGTAGAATACGAGGTGTAGAGTAGGAACAGATTTAGTTTGCCATTCAAAAATAAAAAAAAGATAGCCCATTAGTTTAGCCTTTGTATATTGGCCTGTGGGCCTAATGCATATGCATATGTATATGTATATGTATATGTATATGTATATGTATATGTATATGTATATGTATATATATATATATATATATATATATATATATATATATATATATATATATATATATATATATATATATATATATATATATATATATATATATATATATATATATGAGGTTAGGATTAAATGTGAATTTCATCTATTGTGTGAATGTATGACCAAATATGGAGCGTCCGATGAAAATGATCTGCATTTTTAGAAAATTACCTAATCATATTTTACAATTAAACCCCTAGAAATGGTATTTAGTCTATTAATCAAAATTTAAAAAAGAAATCCCTTATTTATCTCCTAATTTGGTGGGAATTTATAAAATAATTACTTATTTATTAAATAAAATTTAAACATCTATTTTGTGATCAATATTTACAAAATTATATTTAAAAAATGCAGGTTCATAAAAATTACGATGAACACAGTTTTAATCTTCTATACTACATCCATTAAGAATCTATTGTAAAATATACTACACTTTGTATATATTCAACGTTCTTGAAGAATATACAAAAAGTTATAATATTAATGTAACGCCAAGACATTCTTTTTATGTAATAAAATAAAAAGGGGTAAAATGGTCATTTTACATTGGAAGGGTAAATTGGTCTTTTGGACAGAAAAGAATTTAGTTTGAAATAATATTTTGAGTTTTGAACTTAAAATGTTATAAAAACTGATTTTGGTCATTTTACCACAAAAGGGTAATTTGGTCATTTGACCATGTGAAGGACCAAATATGAAAAATATTGTTGTTTGTGGCAAATGTATAAAGAATGGAAGTTTTATTGTAATAAAACTTGATTATTGTGGCCAAAGTTCAAGAAATGGAACTTAGGGACCAAAATTGTAAATTTTGGAGGTATAAATAGTTGGAATTTCTCCCCACATGTGCAGATTTTGGGCAGCAACGGGAGAGAGTTTTCTCTCTACAAATTCTGCAAAAGTTGAAGAATCCTTGAAGGTTTAAGTGGCATTTCGGATCATAGCTATGGAATTGAAGAAATTGAAGCTTGAAAGGTTAGTTCTTCAAGTTCTAGCTTGTTAGTCCTTGATGAATTTGATATGAACTGAAAACTGCATTTTCAGTTAGGATTTTGTGGTTAAAATGGTTTAATACTTCCATTAAGTCATGCTAAAAAGGACTTAATTCAAGATAATGGAAGTAGGTTGTTATTTATGATGAATTTGAAGTTTTGGGGGGTTTTGGGACTAAGAACCCTAATTCTTCATTTTGATTAATTTAGTTGTTTTGAATGGTTGAAAACCTTGTTAAAGTATAAGATTTTAGCCTAGAAACAAACCCCAAACGATTAAGGACTGGATTAAGGACTGGATTAAGGACTTAATGGGCTAAAACTGCGTGCTACAGTGCACAAATCGCGGCTGGACAGGAGACCTGCGCAGGCGCCAGGCGCGGTGCGCCCAAGCCCCTGGCGGGGTGCGCCCAGGCGCAGTGCGCCCTGTCCTAGGCGCGGTGCGCCTCCAGGCAGGGGCCAGGCAGGGAATCAGAAACGCTAACTTTTGTTTGGCTTGTCCGATTTAGCTCAAACTTGAACCGTAGGCTCGTTATGGTCTGAAAAGTTTGGTAAAATTTTTATATTGAGTTTTCGACCCCTCGGGGGCACTGTAGATCGATCCGAATGCCTCGGTGAATAGTAAAATTCATATAAAGTTAGTAAACGGAAAGTTTATTAACTAGGCATTGTTTATAACGATATTATATTGAACTCTATTGTATTAGAGTTAATTGGAATGGTTATTGACCTATAATCATTTTGATAATAAATGGAATTATAGGTACGGGACAAAATCCTACGGATTTCATTTCAAGGCAAGGAACAACAAACGCTAGTTGTAGCAAGCATCCAGGTGAGTAATGTAACACCCGACTTATTAACAAAAACACCCCAAAAATTTTTGTTTTACAAACCATATATTTTACAATAAAAACCATAAGTATGGGGTATTAGTTAACAAAATACGAGTACAAGTGTATCACGAAGTACAATACATAAATATTATACATTCTTCAAGCCGGGTCATTACTTCAAATGCTAAGTCCTCAATCACGGACTTTATCTTTTCCCTTAGCAGGGTCACGCTCACCTGCAGGGACATATCAATAAAACTGTGAGCTATAAAGCCCAATGAGTAATCAAACGAATAATAACATGTATAAGAATAGAATTTCTCTATACAAAGTCAAATATGTATTATCACACAATACAAGATCAAATGTGGCTCACGGGTTAGCCCGCTGTTGCCTAGACTCACGGCTCCGTTCTTGCCATCGCAATGACTCACGGATTATCCGGTCTTGTCTATATAAGTTTGACTCACAGCTCCGTTCTTGTCTATTATAGACTCACGGCTTATCTGGTCTTGTCATGTCACATTTTACATAGATATATTGACTCACAGCTCCGTTCTTGTCTATCGTAGACTCACGGCTTATCTGGTCTTGTCGTATATCAAATCATACATTTAATCAAAATTTGTCCCCAAAATCATTTCCACTTGCAGCTGCTCTTTTAACAAATATCACATCGGATAACAGTGAGATTACTCACCTGAAGGCTTGCTACTACTAGCGTTAATCGATCCTTGCTTTGAAATGAAATCCGTATGATTTTGTCCCGTACCTATAATTTCATTCATTTTCAAAATGATTATAGGTTAATACCCATTTCAATTAACTCTAATACACTAGAGTTCAATACAATATCGTTATAAATAATGCCTAGTTAATAAACTTTCCCTTTACTAACTTTATATGAATTTTACTATTCACCGAGGCATTCGGATCGGTCTACAGTGCCCCCGAGGGGTCGAAAACTCAATCTAAAAATTTTCCCAAACTTTTCAAACCATAACGAGCCTATGGTTCAAATTTGAGCTAAATCGGACATGCCAAGCAAAAGTTAGCGTTTCAAAGTTCCTGCCTGGCCACTGCCTTGGAGGCGCACTGCGCCAGGGTCAGGGCGCACTGCGCCTGGGCGCACCCCGCCTGGCTCCTGGGCGCACTGCGCCTGGCGCCTGGGCAGACCCCCTGGCCAGTCGCGATTTATGCACTGTAGCTTGCAGATTTCGTCCATTAAGTCCTTATTTCTGTTTTTAATCACTTGGGGTTTGTTCCTAGGCTAAAACCTTACATTTTTACAAGGTTTTTAACCATCAAAACACACTCAATCATCCACATGAAGAATTAGGGTTCTTAGTTTTAACAACCCCAAATCTTCAATTTTATCATTTATAACAACCTACTTCCATTTTGTTGAGTTAAGCTCTTACTAGCATGACTTAATGGAGGTATTTCATCAATTAAAACACCCAATCTTAACTGTAATTGCAGTTTTTGAGTTCTACAAAACTCCTCAAGAACAACTAGCTAGAACTTGAAGAACTTACCTCCAAATCTTCCAATTATGCCCTTGTAGATGCTATAATCCAACTTGCAAGTTCCAAACCTTCAAGAACTTCAATCCTCTGCAGAAAATCAGCCAAGAAATTTGCTCCCGTGAGTGCCAAAAATCTGCACAAGTCCTCACCTTTATACCTCCAATATTTGCAATTTGGTCCTTGAAGTTGCATTTCTCAAACTTTTGCCACAATTTACAAATTAAATGACAAAAATCACATTTTTATAACATTTTAAGTCCAAGACTCAAAATATTATTACCAAACAAGTCTTTTTCTGTCCAAAAGACCAAATTACCCTTTTGGTATAAAACGACCATTTTGCCCTTTTATTATAATTATATAATCAAATACATTTTCGGCGTTACAAATTCTCCCCTCCTTTAAGAGATTTCGTCCCCGAAATCATACAAAAAGTTGAGGATATTTTTCTCTCATTTCACTTTCGGTTTCCCACGTCATGTCGGAACCTTTGTGATGACGCCAAAGTACTTTCACCATACTGATCTTCTTGTTTCTAAGCTGTCTTATCTTGCGGTCTAGCACCCGCTCGGGTTGTTCCGGGTATCTCAGCTTTTCATCCACCTCGATTTCAGCCAGAGGTATATGTTGAGACTTATCAAACAACGTTTTTCTCAAATGGGACACATGGAATACATCATGTATGCCATGAAGTTCATCAGGTAACTCCAATCTATACGCCACGGCTCCAACCCTTTGAGATATACGGAAAGGTCCAATGAAGCGAGGACTCAACTTTCCTTTCTTCCCAAAACGAATTAAGCCTTTCCAAGGAGATACTTTGAGCATAACCATATCTCCTACTTGGAATTCTATCGGTTTCACCCGCTTGTCTGCATACTGTTTCTGCCGATTCTGAGCTACCTTCAAGTTTTCACGTATCAGTTTGATCTTTTCTTCAGTCTGTGCTACAATTTCGGGTCCAGCCAACGGCTTTTCCCCAACTTCAGTCCAACAGGTTGGAGTACGGCACGGTGCTCCATACAAGGCTTCATACGGGGCCATCTGAATGCTGGAATGATAACTGTTATTGTACGCGAATTCCACTAAAGGTAAATGATCTTCCCAGCTTCCCCCGAAGTCTATGACACAAGTCCTCAACATGTCTTCCAAAGTCTGGATCGTTCTTTCACTTTGGCCATCGGTCTGCGGGTGATATGCGGTACTCATAAGTACTTTTGTACCCAATTGCTCTTGAAGACTTTGCCAAAAATGAGAAGTAAACCTACTATCTCGATCCGATACAATCGATGCAGGTAATCCATGCCGACAAATTACCTCATCAATGTAGATTTTCGCCAATTGATCTACTCTGTACTTTTCTTTATATGGTATGAATTGTGCCGATTTGGTCAATCGATCCACAATCACCCATATAGAATCATAACCTCGCGGCGTCCGCGGCAACTTTGTCACGAAATCCATGGTAATATGGTCCTATTTCTTCTCTGGAATCGGCAATGGCTGTATTTCTCCATACGGTTTCTGATGGTTTGACTTAACTTGCAAACAAGTCAAACATTTCTCCACAAATCTTCCAACATCTCTTTTCATTCCAGGCCACCAATACATCGGTTTTAACGTCCGATACATCTTAGTGCTGCCCGGATGAACTGCATATCGGCTATAATGGCTATCTTCTAGAAGCAAGTTTCGCGCTTCTCCTTGTTTCGGGACCCATATACGGCCTCTGAAGGTCTTCAATTTCTGAGAATTTTCTTCCAGATGCTTCAAATATCCAACCATTCTTTCGCTTTTTACATTCTCCGGCTTACACGCTTCCTCTTGTGCCAAACGAATCAATCCTGGTAACCTGCTCACTACACCCATACACGCGGATGTAACTTTCAGAGGAGCTTCTTTTCGGCTTAAAGCATCTGCCACCACATTCGCCTTACCAGGGTGGTACTGAATTTCACAGTCAAAGTCTTTCAACAGGTCCATCCACCTTTGCTGTCTCATGCTGAGCTCTTTCTGATCAAAAAGATACTTCAGGCTCTTATGATCAGTGTAAATAACAAACTTTACACCATATAAATAATGTCTCCACAACTTCAACGCTAGAACCACTGCAGCTAATTCCAAATCATGAACTGGATACTTCTTTTCAGCATCTTTTAATTGGCGGGACGCATATGCTATGACTCGACCTTTTTGCATTAAAACACACCCAAGGCCGATTCTTGAAGCATCGCTGTAGATTACATACTCTTCTCCGCTTTGCGGTAGTACTAACACCGGTGCTTCACATAAAGCTTGTTTCAGTTTCTGGAATGCTTCTTGCTGCTCTTCAGCCCAAGTAAATTTTTCACCTTTCTTAGTCAACTTGGTCAACGGGACAGCTATCGAAGAGAAATTCTCGACAAATCTTCTGTAATAGCCTGCCAAACCAAGAAAACTTCTTACTTCAGTGGGACTTCTAGGCGGTTCCCATTTCATCACGGCTTCAATCTTTGCTGGATCTACTTTCACCCCTTCAGCATTGATTACATGGCCAAGGAATTGGACTTCTCTTAACCAGAATTCACACTTGGAGAATTTAGCATACAGCTTTTCTCGGCGAAGCAACTCCAATATTTGTCGCAGGTGCACTTCATGTTCGGTTTGACTTCGTGAATACACCAAGATGTCATCTATAAACACTATCACCGAGGTATCAAGGAATGGTCGGCACACCCGGTTCATAAGATCCATGAATACGGCGGGAGCATTGGTTAACCCGAAAGGCATCACCAAAAACTCATAGTGACCGTATCTCGTTCGGAAAGCTGTCTTCGGAATGTCTGACTCCCTTATCTTCAACTGGTGGTATCCTGACCTCAGATCAATCTTGGAAAAGTAGGACGCGCCTTGTAGCTGGTCAAACAAGTCGTCTATTCTGGGTAGCGGGTACTTGTTCTTTACCGTGATCTTGTTTAGTTCCCGATAGTCAATACACATGCGCATTGACCCATCTTTCTTCTTGACAAACAAAATAGGGGCTCCCCACGACGATGTACTCGGTCTGATGAAACCCCTGTCTAACAATTCTTCTAGTTGCTTCCGCAGTTCCACCATCTCTGAAGGTGCTAAACGGTATGGAGCTCGGGCAACAGGTGCAGCTCCCGGAATTAGTTCAATCGTGAACTCAACCTGTCGATCTGGTGGCAACCCTGGAAGTTCGTCTGGAAACACATCTGGGAACTCGTTAACTACATTCACATTCGCTACCCCCACTTTAATCGGTTGAGCTACCGATACATAAGCCAAATAGGACATCCCTCCTTTACTGATACAGCTTCGGGCTTGAGCAAAGGAGATAACTGGCATTCTCAACCGAGGTCGTTCACCTTGAATTTTCATCCATTCTCCCTCCGGTGATAATACTGTGACACATTTATTTCTGCAATCCACGTTAGCATAATTCGTTGCTAACCAATCCATTCCCACAATTACACCAAATTCGTTGGTAGTCATCGGCTTCAAATCTATAGGGAAAACGGTCCCGTAGATTTTAAGCTGACAACCTTCCATATGTTCAGAAACCCAGACATATCGGCCGTCTGCTATAGCTACTTCTAAGCTTTCATCCATCGGGGTTAAAGGTACATTCAAGCGAGGCAATAAAGATTCCGATACAAAACAGTGAGTGGCTCCCGGATCAAAAATAACATATACAGGTATGGTATTGAGAGTGAAAATACCTGTCACCACATCCGTCTTCTCACGGGCTTCTTCCACAGTCATCTGGAAAGCTCGTGAGGCCACCGGTCGTCCCCTGTTCTTCGGCTCTTCCTTTTTCCCCACTAAATCGTCTCTGGGTCTTTCACTGTATACACCAGATTTCAGTTGTGGACAGTTCGAGCGAAGATGATCTGTAGCTCCACATTGGTAGCACCTTCTTTCCGCCCGACACTCCCGTGTAAAATGACCCGTTCTTCCACAGTTTCGACAACTAACTGACCCAGTATCGCTGCGACAGCTGCCCGTGTGCCTTTTTCTGCATTTTTCGCACCATTTTCCTTCATCTTTCTGGCCCTTTCCCCTAGACCCGGATTGTTGTGACTTTTTCTGAGGCGTCCAACCTTGGTCTTCCGCCTTTCGTTTAGTTTCTAAAACTTTCTTTTCATCTTCCTGTCGCTTCAGTTCTGTTTCTCTTTCCGTGGCTCGATCCACCACTTGCCGGAAAGTAGTTAGTTTCAACGGTTGCACAATCTCTCTAATTCGGGTTGTCAACCCCCGAACATACTTGTCGATCTTTCTCTTTTCAGTGTAGATATGGTGTTCCGCAAACCTAGCTTTCTCCAGAAAGCTAAGTGTATATTCCTGGACAGATCGGGAACCCTGTTCCAGATGCAGGAATTCATCCTCCAGCTTCTGAATAGCTACTTCCGAGCAGTATTCTTCATTAAACTTTGTATTGAATTGCTCCCATTGTATCGATTGGGACGAATCAAGATCTAGTGATTTATAGTAGGTTTGCCACCAATGTAGTGCACCGCTTGTAAGTTGGTTCGTGGCAAATTCCACTTTATCATCATCAGCACACTTGCTTACTCGGAACACCTTCTCAATATGCATGATCCATTCCATAGCTTTGACTGGATCATCTGTCCCCGAGAATTCCTTTGGTTTACAACCAAGAAAGGATTTATATGTACACCCAACTTTCCTTGCAGAGGCTTCCCCACCTTGTGTTTCTTTCGCTGCCCGGGCCCGACTTTCTCCCTGGCTTTCATTTTCTGGCTGCCCGTCATGAACACTTTTTGCAGCCTCTTAGTAGGATCCGGATTGGCACTTGGGTTGGGATTGCCACTCGGGTTGGGATTATTCGATAATGCAGGCATCATCTGCCTAACCACTTCTTCCACAATGGCTCGTATATCAGGTGGATTTTGTCCCACCGGTTCCCTGACTGGTGCTCTTCGCCCAACAGAGCCGCGTGACCTAACTGGTCCACTTCTTGCAGTTCCACGCGAATTCACACCAGTAGGATTGCTTCGTGTATTTCTCATACTTCAAAATTTCAGTAAACCGTTAGATTACATATATAATTACAAACTTATATATATCTAACAGTCCATTTATATGTTCTTCTCTCAAGGTTTAAGTCCAGGAATCTAATCTAAGACACCTAGTTCACTTAAACCACGGCTCTGATACCAACTTGTAACACCCGACTTATTAACAAAAACACCCCAAAAATTTTTGTTTTACAAACCATATATTTTACAATAAAAACCATAAGTATGGGGTATTAGTTAACAAAATACGAGTACAAGTGTATCACGAAGTACAATACATAAATATTATACATTCTTCAAGCCGGGTCATTACTTCAAATGCTAAGTCCTCAATCACGGACTTTATCTTTTCCCTTAGCAGGGTCACGCTCACCTGCAGGGACATATCAATAAAACTGTGAGCTATAAAGCCCAATGAGTAATCAAACGAATAATAACATGTATAAGAATAGAATTTCTCTATACAAAGTCAAATATGTATTATCACACAATACAAGATCAAATGTGGCTCACGGGTTAGCCCGCTGTTGCCTAGACTCACGGCTCCGTTCTTGCCATCGCAATGACTCACGGATTATCCGGTCTTGTCTATATAAGTTTGACTCACAGCTCCGTTCTTGTCTATTATAGACTCACGGCTTATCTGGTCTTGTCATGTCACATTTTACATAGATATATTGACTCACAGCTCCGTTCTTGTCTATTGTAGACTCACGGCTTATCTGGTCTTGTCGTATATCAAATCATACATTTAATCAAAATTTGTCCCCAAAATCATTTCCACTTGCAGCTGCTCTTTTAACAAATATCACATCGGATAACAGTGAGATTACTCACCTGAAGGCTTGCTACTACTAGCGTTAATCGATCCTTGCTTTGAAATGAAATCCGTATGATTTTGTCCCGTACCTATAATTTCATTCATTTTCAAAATGATTATAGGTTAATACCCATTTCAATTAACTCTAATACACTAGAGTTCAATACAATATCGTTATAAATAATGCCTAGTTAATAAACTTTCCCTTTACTAACTTTATATGAATTTTACTATTCACCGAGGCATTCGGATCGGTCTACAGTGCCCCCGAGGGGTCGAAAACTCAATCTAAAAATTTTCCCAAACTTTTCAAACCATAACGAGCCTATGGTTCAAATTTGAGCTAAATCGGACATGCCAAGCAAAAGTTAGCGTTTCAAAGTTCCTGCCTGGCCACTGCCTTGGAGGTGCACTGCGCCAGGGTCAGGGCGCACTGTGCCTGGGCGCACCCCGCCTGGCTCCTGGGCGCACTGCGCCTGGCGCCTGGGCAGACCCCCTGGCCAGTCGCGATTTATGCACTGTAGCTTGCAGATTTCGTCCATTAAGTCCTTATTTCTGTTTTTAATCACTTGGGGTTTGTTCCTAGGCTAAAACCTTACATTTTTACAAGGTTTTTAACCATCAAAACACACTCAATCATCCACATGAAGAATTAGGGTTCTTAGTTTTAACAACCCCAAATCTTCAATTTTATCATTTATAACAACCTACTTCCATTTTGTTGAGTTAAGCTCTTACTAGCATGACTTAATGGAGGTATTTCATCAATTAAAACACCCAATCTTAACTGTAATTGCAGTTTTTGAGTTCTACAAAACTCCTCAAGAACAACTAGCTAGAACTTGAAGAACTTACCTCCAAATCTTCCAATTATGCCCTTGTAGATGCTATAATCCAACTTGCAAGTTCCAAACCTTCAAGAACTTCAATCCTCTGCAGAAAATCAGCCAAGAAATTTGCTCCCGTGAGTGCCAAAAATCTGCACAAGTCCTCACCTTTATACCTCCAATATTTGCAATTTGGTCCTTGAAGTTGCATTTCTCAAACTTTTGCCACAATTTACAAATTACATGACAAAAATCACATTTTTATAACATTTTAAGTCCAAGACTCAAAATATTATTACCAAACAAGTCCTTTTCTGTCCAAAAGACCAAATTACCCTTTTGGTATAAAACGACCATTTTGCCCTTTTATTATAATTATATAATCAAATACATTTTCGGCGTTACAAGTAATCTCACTGATATCATATATGATATATGATGATTGAACTGTTACAGGTTGAGACAGTTTTGAGGGACGAAAATGACAAGCGTAAAGACATATGAAAATGACAAGACCAGATAAGCTGTGAGTCTATAATAGACAAGAACGGAACTGTGAGTCAATAAAATGACAAGACCAGATAAGCCGTGAGTCTATAATAGACAAGAACGGAACTGTGAGTCAATATATCTATGTAAACTGTTATATAGACAACAGCGGGCTAACCCGTGAGTCTAGGCAACAGCGGGCTAACCCGTGAGCCACAGTTTATTCTGATAAGTTAAATTATATAGACAACAGCGGGCTAACCCGTGAGTCTAGGCAACAGCGGGCTAACCCGTGAGCCAAGGCAACAGCGGGCAAACCCGTGAGCCATAATTGATCGTGAAACAAGCTATTAACAGATGGTGCGGCCTATAAGGCTATGATTCTGGATGTTATATCCAACTGGTGCGGCCTATAAGGCTATGATTCTGGATGTTATATCCAACTGGTGCGGCCTATTTGGCTATGATATTCTGGTGCGGCCTTCGGGCTATGACAAACTGGTGCGGCCTTCGGGTTATGATTTAAAGGTTAAGAACGTTCCGGTGTAGCTTATATAGCTATGACATATGGTGCAGCTTATTTAGCCATGATATATGATGCAGTCCATTGTGACTAAGAAACATGGGACAAAATGGTTAGACATGATTATATGTGCAAATAACTGACGTGGCTCGTTAATTACAGGTTACTATGATTTCAGCCTGTAAGGCTACATAATAGGATGTGAGATCCTAGGGTATATATATGGTCAGCCAGTAAGGCTAGGAGTTTGGATTCGATATCCAGACAGATTTATGATTGTATTGTTATACATGTTATTTGCAGATTTGATTACTCACTGAGCTTTATAGCTCACGATATTTGTTATTGTCCCTGCAGGTTAGAATGATACTGATAGGGGACAAGATAGAGTCCGTGACTTTGAAGTAGGACTTGTAGATGCTGTCAGTAGCAGCCCGGCTCTAAAGGAAATTTGGTATTTTATACTCTCCTTGATACGCTTGTACCCGTTTATATTAAAATATACCCCTTTGTTTATGGTTTTAAGCACTGAAACCTTTGTTAAAAATGAAAAATTTTCAGGGGTGTTTTTGTTTTAAAAGCCGGGTGTTACAATTAATGCTACAGTCTTCAAGAATCTATTTGTTAAAAGACCAATCTGAAATACAGAAACCCTACATTCTTCTCTACCATTTATCGTTTTTATCACCTGTGTTCATCTTCCACTGGTCAACACTACCTACAACATGCTTGGACCATCGGTCCTATCTTTTTTCTGCCTTTACTCTTAAAGAATACTTTACTTTTGTATTTTTGTATTAAAACCATATAGGACATAACGATAATTACCTTCTATGAGAATGAAATAGAAAACTTATATCATATTTATATACATCAAGTACATTATGAGAGAATGAAAATGAAACTAATGAAAAAAAACTTTGCAAGTCTGATGCTTTATTTTTAACATGTTTATTTTATGAGAACAGATTTGAGAGTGTACACCAAGTACATTTTGTGAGAAAGAAAAAGAAACTAATGAAAAGAAGTTGTGTGGTTCTGATACTTCATATTTGACAAGTACATTCTTTGAGAATGAAGCTTATCATTCCATCTTGAAATCAAGTTGTATGCAAAAACATAGTTGGGGCTTTTTAAGAGGTTGAGGATGATAGGTCCCAATTGCAAAGATGATGGGTCATAGAGGTGAGGCTTTTTTAAGAATTTGTTGTCGATCCGTCACCCATCACTAATCAGACGTTGATCGGTCATTGATCTGTCACTGATTGGTTGTAACTACCCCAATTTTCCATAATAAAACAGGTAAATGAAATCAATCCCAAAGTAATACTAGTGACAATTAAAAACTCCTAATATCGTTTTAACAACTTGTCAAATAGCCTTGTTAAAATGTATCAAAAACAAGTATCTCAAATCATTATTTACGCGTTTATACTATATATATATATATATATATATATATATATATATATATATATATATATATATATATATATATATATATATATATATATATATATATATATATATATATATACACACACACACACACATACTCATCGTTTAAAGAAATATCAAAAGTTAAAAACATCTTAATCCCCTAAACATTTTCTTGAAAGGTAAGAATAACATAAGCTTCAAGATTTGAACTTCAAGTTTGAGAAAGTATATAATGTTTAAATAATATAAAGGGTAAATTGCATTAAAGTCACTAACTTTTCCAATTTTCTCAATTTTGACACTGCATTTTTAGTTTTTGCAATTAAATCATTATGTTTTCAGAAACATTGCAATTAAGTCATTATGTTTTTCAAAAAGTTGCGTAAATGAACATTTGACAGGATGGCAATAGATTAACAGGTCATATGGTCAGATTTGCAATTTTTCAGAAAACCTAATGACTTAATAGCAAAAACAAAAAACATAGTGTCAAAATCTAGAATTCTGAAAAAGTTAGTGACTTTTATGCAATTTACACTTTGCAATTTATACAAGTTAATCACTTTACATACCTCATACGTGTCCAAAAAAGTAAATTTGTTGGTACCTTGGATAGTTTATCCTAACAGCCCCAAAAAAGAACATAAAAAAAATCAAAGTTCAATGCTACTTGTGACAAAAAACAATTTTGTCACAAGTAGCATTGACTTTTGTTTTTGTTTTTTGTTTTTTTTGGGGCTGTTAGGGTAAACTTTTTTGTTCTTTTTTGTTCTTGTTAGACTAAAAATACTGTGTTGAAATCGAAAAAATTGGAAAAATAAGTGACTTTTATGCAATTTACCCTAATATGAATGCTTTAAAAACACATTGAAGTTAATGTATCTATTCATTAAATTGGAGGTGTATTCCTCCTGACCACAACTATCAACTATTAACATTTTAATAGTATTAAATATTTCATGACACAAACCCAAAAAAATATGGACTCAAGCCCACCATAAAGGATAGATTTTCCAAAGTCATTTACCTTGTTGTCCTTACCCGAACTTATAAAAACTAACTCTAATCAAGATTTTCTTTAGACAAATAACATTTCATATCCTATAATTCTTTCTGTCTTTCGTCGAATTGGAACACCAGGTCTAAACCAAACGATAATATAAACTAAGTAAAGCAATTAATCTAAGTTTTTGAATCAAAATCTTACCTTAAACGCTAAAAGACTTTTGAAACCTTCACAACTTCCTTCTTCGATATCACCTTCGATTCCTCACTGTTTCTCGCAATTCCAGTCGGCATTATACTCGATTTTTCGAGCTCTTTATCATGTCCAGGTTTGTAACCGATGAGACCCTCTCAATAGCACGGATTTACGTGATAATTAAGAGTGACCGTTTTTTATTTAAAACCCCATAATTTCCTCCTAATTAAACTTAATTGCTTCTAATAATATCCTTAATCATTGACATAATACTATAATCAGATTATATACATGTTTTTTTATTTGAGTTATCATATCTGTCCATATCCATCACTGATCCGTTGTTGATTTGTTGTTGATGAAGATGATTGATCTGATGATGGTGGCTAAGACCTAATAATAGTTGACGTAGGTTATGGTGTAAGGCATGCCGTAAAGGAGGAGAATGAAGATGATCGCAGGTGTTGACGGTAATTGCCAGATTTGAAGCTTTCATTCCATAAACATATGACCTTATTCTTGAAATTTAAATAATTATCCATAATTATAGGGTTTTAATTTAATTTATTGAATCAATGGGTTAATGGATTTAGTATTTTGTCCCTATCAAATTATTGGACCATATTGGGTCATACATTCACACAATACTTATGGTTTATATATGATCCTAACTCACTGTCTCTCTCTTTATATATATATATATATATATATATATATATATATATATATATATATATATATATATATATATATATATATATATATATATATATATATATATATATATATATATATATATATATACACACCACACACACTTATCGGCCATTGTGGAAGACCTTCCGTGGACTTGTTCACATCAAAAGTATATCCGACGCCGTTTGTTAATGGGGCGTATGTAATCTTGTCAACCCAACCTAAGAACACCTCACCATAACCATAATCAATCCTACCGATGGCCAGATCTTGACTAAAGTTTCTTGCAGTCATTTCTATATTAGAAAACTTAACTACATTCAAAATTGGAATAGTATTTATATAATCTTTGTTGTTAGCCCCCACAATATCACCAACATTTCTGACCTTGTCCTTGCTATTACTTGACAGCCTTGAATGATCAGAAAATTTAAGTACGTTCTAACTTGGAATAGGATTTATATAATCTTTGTTGTCAGCCCCCACAATATCACCAAGATTTATATAATCTTTCGTCAAATTGGAACACGAGGTCTAACCAAACGATAATATAAACTAAGTAAAGCAGTTAATCCAAGTTTTTGAATCAAAATCTTACCTTAAACGCTAAAAGACTTCCGAAACCTTCACAAGTTCCTTCTTCGATATCACCTTCGATTCCTCACCGTTTCTTGCAATTCCAGTGGGCATTCTACTCGATTTTTTGAGCTCTTTATAATGCCCAGGTTTGTAACAGATAAGACCCTCTCAATAGCCCGGATTTACGTGATAATTAAGAGTGATTAAAACCCCATAATTTCCTCCTAATTAGACTTAATTGCTCCTAATAATATCTTTAATCATTGACATAATACTAATACTATAATCAGATTATATACATGTTTTTTTATTTGAGTTATCATATCGGTCCTGATCCGTCACTGATCCGTTGTTGATCTATTGTTGATGGAGATGGTTGATCTGATGATGGTGGCTAAGACCTAATAATAGTGGAAGTAGGTTATGGTGTAAGGTTTGCCGTAAAGAAGGAGGAGAATGAAGATGATCGCAGGTGTTGATGGTAACTGCCAGATTTTAAGCTTTCATTCCATAAATATATGATCTTATTTTTGAAATTTAAATAATTATCCATAATTATAGGGTTCTAATTTAAGTTATTGAATCAATGGGTTAATTGATTTACTATTTTGTCCCTATCAAATGATTAGACTATATTGGGTCATACATTCACACAATACTTGTGATTTATATATGAATATATATATATATATATATATATATATATATATATATATATATATATATATATATATATATATATATATATATATATATATATATATATATATATATATATATATATATATATATATATAGATACACACACACACTTACCAGCCATTGTGGAAGACCTTCCGTGGACTTGTTCACAGCAAAAGTATATCCAACGCCGTTTGTTGATGGGGCGTATGTAATATTGTCAACCCAACCTAAGAACACCTCACCATAACCATAATCAATCCTACCAATGGCCAGATCTTGACTAAAGTTTCTTGTAGTCATTTCTATATCAGAAAACTTAACTACGTTCAAACTTGGAATATGATTTATATAATCTTTGTTGTCAGCCCGCACAATATCACCAACATTTCTAACCTTGTCCTTGCTATTTGAATGATCAGAAAACTTAAGTATGTTCAAACTTGGAATAGGATTTATATAATCTTTGTTGTCAGCCCCCACAATATCACCAACATTGCTAACCTTGTCCTTGCTATTACTTGACGGCCTTGAATGATCATGGGCTGAGGTATATGAATACAAAGAAAATTAAATAAATTGCAATTTAACTCTTCTGCCAATATACAGAAAGTTAGATGTACTAAACTTTAAAAGAATCTATACTCTGGATTAGGAGTGTGAAATACCTGAACTGTCTCCATGAAACGGAAAGGGAAACATATCCAGCAGCCTTCCATATATGGTTCTTCCGGAAGCCAGGAAGCCAGCATCAATTTTCTGTTGTAAGGCGAGTACAGAATCAAGACTGACCACAACCTCAGCCATTGTCGGACGCTGCTTTGGATTGTTGTGTAAACATCTCTTTATAATTCGAACAAAATCCTTCAAACATTTTGGAGATATTTGACGTCTTACACCAGAATCAATTATACTCTTTAAATTGCCTTCTTTGATATAATCGTGAGCCCATGACACTAAACCCCATTGTTCCTCATCAAGACTTCTATCCACCGCACGCTTCCGACATAACACTTCCAACAAAACTACCCCAAAAGAATACACGTCAGACTTCCTAGTCAGCCTTCCGGTTGTGTAATAATTTGGATCAATATACCCAAAAGTTCCTTTAACAAGTGTGTTGACATATGTAGATGGCTTATTGGTTGCGCCTATTTTGGACAACCCGAAATCTGAGATTTTAGCTGCCCAACTTTCGTTTAACAAAATATTAGAGCTCTTGACATCACGATGTATAACACCAAACTCAATCCCAGTACCCGTGTGTAGATAATCTAACCCACGAGCAGTGCCTATACAGATCTGGAGTCGCTGAACCCAAGAAAGAGGGGTACCGAGTTTATGGAGGTGGTCTTCGAGGGTTCCATTGGGCATGTATTCGTAGACGATGATCATCTCTATTTCATGATTGCAGTAACCAAATAAATACACGAGATGACAATGACGTAACTTAGAAAGCATTTCAACTTCCGCCCAGAACTCGGATGCACCTTGAGAGGACATGGAATCCAGCCGTTTAATTGCAGCAACCACATCTGTGTTGAATTGTGACTTGGAAATTTTCTTTCTTTGATTGCTTGCACAACAATCTGGTCCATTGATAATGTTACCTTTGAAAACTTTTCCAAATCCCCCATGCCCGATTACTAATGCTTCATTAAAGTTATCGGTTGCCAAGAGAATCTCATGAAATTCGAAGGGACGGCATGGTTGTGACCATTCTATGGAGGATGAGGAGGTGGAGGGTTGAGATTCCTTGTCATCGCCTGCAGTCGCCCACATATTTATCGATGGTGTTGAAACAGAAGCAGAAAGAGAACCGGAATTTGTAATGGTTGTTTTTCTTAATGATGTTGAAGCTTTATAGCCAACCTACAAAGAGCCTTATCTTCTGGCAAGAGAGTTGAGCTCAGGTACCCAAGTCCCCAACATTTAAACGGCAGTGGTTGTTCCATTAAAAAATATGGCGGAATTTGAGTTCGATTCATTCTATGTGAGTGTTTGATTGCAGATTAGGACATCTGAATTACATTAGAATTGAAGCTTTGTTATGTCCGGTTTTAACTTTTCCCAAATTTTAAGCGTATGTCTTTCGGATGGGATTAATATTTTTCAAATAAATTGAAATTACGTGTTTACCCTATGCCAGTTTATATAAATTATTGTCCGTATTAATTACAAAACATATCATGAAATAAGTTGTAAATATATAATTAAATAATTATATATTTAATTATATATATAATTAAGGCGTTGTCCTCTAACATTGAGGTTGAGGGTTCAATCCTCACTAGGGGGAATAGGTGGATTATAGGTGAATTATAGTAGGAGTAGGAGTAGGATAGATTTGCCGGTTCAAAAAAAAATAATTAAATAATTATTTATAAATATACTATGATAAAGCAAAAATAATCGTTAGTAGCAATGTTAAAATGTTCGTGGATTTATACGCACCTTTGACAATAACATCTATCATGAAATACATTTGAACTTTGTAAACATAAAACAACAAAAAAAGTCAATAACAAAAAAACGAAATATAATATTAATGAAAAAAAATTAAATAAGTATTAGGTCATACGGTATGGTGCAAGAGGAGCATGCGCGAGATCCATGTGGTGAACACCCCTCTCCCCTTTGTTTTCTGCGTGCACCACAACTCGTTCACCACAACGAGGTGTTTTCGTCGCATGGAGAAAACACTAAACTAACCGCGAGATCCATGTGGTGAACACCCCTCTCCCCTTTGTTTTCCATTGAACGGTGCAACTTCGCATGAGATCGATGCTTCATTACCTTCGTTGGTGTCATGCTCAATCCATGATTGTGTGTGTCGTTATATATGTCCACAAACCATTTCCCATCTTTCTGTTTTGAAATCCGAAGCATTGCTTTGCAACCGGTTCTTACATCTCTACGACGTTTTTTCTCATTTCCACTTGAAGTATTATCATTAGATCGTTTGAAACCTTCTTTGTTGCATACATATATCTTCCGATAATGTTCATTTGTTGTCTTATTTTTATATTTGTGATGAATACGTATACCAAATCCATGTAAAAATGCATAATCATTATAAAATGTATATGCATCATCGGGTGTATCAAAAACCTTTCCCAATATACTTGCATCTTTACCATTACCTTCATCACATTCTAAAATTCCATTTTCTTCATTAGCATCACTTGTATGTGTTTGGGTAGGTTGATCAACTGTTTCAATGTTAACCATCGTGTCCTGAATAAATAAAGTAAAAAACAGAGGAATTAATGCCCTGAATAAATAAAAGTAGAAAATAGATGAATTCATGCCCTGAATAAATAGTGAAGAACAAAGTAATTCTGAGGCCTGATTAACAAAAGAAAAAAAAAAAACTGAATCGAATAATTATTTTTATCTTGAAGCATTGATAAAAAAAAAAAAAGAGGAATACATAATATAGTCAAGACGCCTTGTATATTGCTGTCACGTAATTCTAATACCATATCACCACATTAGCAATTGATTTAGAGGGTAATCTATCCAAGTGAAACACACTTAATTACTAGCAGCAACAATTTAATCACATGCTACTATCCACAAGAACCAAGTTGCTTAATTAAATCCACAGAAATAATCAGAGTGACACGTATCCAAGAAAGAATGTCGAGTTAGTGTTGTTCAGTCCAAATTAATGAGAATCAAAGTAATTCGATCCAAAAGTAAGAAAGTAAATTAATTGATTTTAAACCTTAATTAACGAGAAACAAAGTAATACGATCCAAAACAAAAGAAACTCGACTAATGGTTGTTCAGCCCAAAACCTGATTGAATCTGTAGGAGAATTAGATTAATTGAAAGGATTTCTGGTTCACGATAGCTTGCTTGAAAGAGATTTCTGGTTCACAAAGCAGGTTTCTTGAGAGGCTAGGATCGAGAAGAACAAGTCTCAGAGGAGGTATCGGCATACAGGATCTTTTGGTTAGCGTATCTGTTGAAGGATTCGACCATAATTAGCAGTAATTAAAAAAAACGATATTTAGCCCCCAAAACGACGTAGCATAACAGTTTTATACGTAACCTTATATGGGGCAGTAACATATATTTACATTTCCATATATATATATATAATATATATATATATATATATATATATATATATATATATATATATATATATATATATATATATATATATATATATATATATATATATATATATATATATATATATATATATATATATATATATATATATATATATATATATATATATATATATATATATCAAGGTTGTAGAAGTCGTCAGGCGGTAGGTGGGCGGTCGACTGGGGCCTAGGACTAGTCGGTCTAGGCGAGGACTAGTCAGCGCCTAGGCGGGGAGTATTAATTGTAATAAATTTTTTTTTAAAATAATATATATATATATATATATATATATATATATATATATATATATATATATATCCTAACAAAAATAAATTTTTCTAGCAAAATCTTTATGATATAAATGAAAACCAAATGTGAAAGATGAAAAGTGTTAAAAATTATCTCTACAAATGCAAGCTCAAATCTGTAATTTTCTGCAACAGCCCATATTGTTTGAGTAGATGGATTGTTGCAAATAGAATTATAACATGATAATGGAGTTTCCACCTCACTGATGGCTGCAATGAAAATCATCATAGTTCTTAAAGTGCCATAAAGTTACAGTTTGATAATATCAATTGGTTCACTATTTGTTTGAAAGAATTTTAAGTTTTATGAAACATGGTATCACTTACAAACAGCAGCGGGTTTCTCTTTACAGCCAAAGTTCCAGTGAAGAAATATGTAAGGAAGAGAGATGTCAGTTTATTGCATGAACAGGCGGACATAAATATTTAAATGAGCAACGATAATGAGTATATAGTTTGAATGGTTCATAATGTGAATATGCAGCAAAGAGGTGAAAACTTATTACCTTGAATAACATGCTTTCCTGCCTTCAGAAGCTTTAGCAACATATCCACCTGCATTACATGGGATAGAGATGATTATGAGCTGAAGTCTTAACATTCAACAAGTATGATTTCACTAAATAAGAACAAGGTCCTTGAATACGTTAAGAACTCCAAAATCAGATACTCATATCAGTTGGATATGGCTTGCAAGTAAACAAAGAAACTGAAACCTGTAATGCGAAGTCTATAAACAAAGAAACTGAAACCTGTAATGCGAAGTCAAAACATTCTATAATCAGATACACACGGGTTTATCCGAAATCTGTAAACAAAGAAACTGAATCGGGCTTATCCGAAATCTGTAAACAAAGAAACTGAATCGGACTTATCGGAGAAAGCAGATAGAGAAGCCGGAGGAAGCTGGTGGCGGAAGAAGCTTGCAGTCACAAAAATTGCAGATGACCTGAATCTCGCGATGACCTGCAAAATCAGAGAAATCAAAGAATGAAATCGAAATCGATAACTTCACGAAGGAGATTAGGAGAAATCGAAACCGATGGAATCTATAACCTGTCGTCCTTACGCACGATACGAAGCTGGTGGCGGAGGAAGTCTAACATACGAAATCAAATAAACGTTAACTTGGATAATCAGACAAACACAAATCATAATAGAGAGGGTAAACTCGATTTGGAACTCGAACTTGAAATCGAAAATCAGAACTCGAACTTGAAATCGAAAATCAGATCGGAGAACTCAAACCTGCAACTCAAAGGAAGAATGGAGGCCGACGACTGGAGGGGATGACCGAGGAAGCCACCGGAGACGGAGGAACATAGAGGCGGAGGAGGATCGATTGGGAGGGAGACGAGAGACGAGAAAATGGAAGGGAGAGTGGGAGACGAGAGGCGGGATCGATTAGGTCAAATTTGTGAGGAAACTCCAAAATTTTCACCAATGCCTAGCCCACATTTGACCGCGTTTGACCGCCTTTGACCGCTTAGCCCGTCTTTGACCGATGTTGACCACGCCCGACTAATTAAGCCGCATAGCACTAAACGTGTGCAGTTTTGGTCCGCCTAGCGCCTAGGCGCCGCCTAGGCCGACTTTTACAACACTGATATATATATATATATATATATATATATATATATATATATATATATATATATATATATATATATATATATATATATATATATATATATATATATATATATATATATATATATATATATATATATATATATATATATATATATATATCAGTGTTGCAAAAGACGCTAGGCGCTTCCAGGTCGGTGGACTAGCGAGTAGCGATTACTCGGCTAGGCGGGGAGTACTCGGACGAGTACTCGGATAACGTAAATTATAAAGAAATTAACTTTTGGTAAATTATATATATGACAAATATTATAAGTTCATTAGATTTATAACAAAATAGATGAATATCAATTAATTTAGGGGTTTATTTTCATTTTTTTTCAGTCAACAAACCGAGTATAAGGTTTGACCGAGGAATTTCCGAGTAAATCCGAGGAATTTCCGAGGAATTCCGAGGAAATCCGAGGAATTTCCGAGGAAATCCGAGGAATTTCCTAGGAAATCCAAGGAATTTCCTAGGAAATCCAAGGAATTTCCGAGGAATTCCGAGTAATAGCTAGTCCGATTATTGAAAAATCGCCAATGTACCTAGCCGAGTCCGAGTACTCGGCCGAGTTTTGCAACACTGATACATATATACATATATATATATATATATATATATATATATATATATATATATATATATATATATATATATATATATATATATATATATATATATATATATATATATATATATATATATATATATATGTATAGAGTTAGGATATATTAAAAACTCTAATTATTGTGTAGACGTAAGGACCAATCAGTGATGAGAATCAGTCAAGGGTATTTTTGTCAATTGATTTTTCAGTTAGTTAATTAAATTTAAACCAATTCCTATAATTATGCTATAATTATGGTAAGGTGGACCTATAATTGTGGAATCCTGCTAACCAATTAAATACCCTAGCTGCCATAGACACACTCCTGGAACATCCGCCACATTCATCTCACGCCTCCGTAAACACCACCGGCCGATCTCCTAGATACGCCTACAGCACCTCTTGGAACCGCCTGCATCACCACCGATTCCACTAGAATTAAGGCGGCCTCATCATTACGGCAACCCACCACCGGCCCCTGGTCCACCAAGCAACCACCGCCATAGATCACCACCATATGGCCATCGCCGATCACCAGCAACGAATCGCCACCACCAGCAACCAATCGCCTGTTGGATTAGGTGTCTAAGCCATGACTAATAATTAGTATTTGCCTAATTAATAGTAGCACAGTCCATTTGGGTTGCCCTCATGGCTGGAGGTTTGTTGGAAAGTTAAGTAGAGAGAGAGGATTGATTTATTATATGACTAATAAATCAAGATATTGTTTGTTAATATATTATGGAGATAATATATTAATTAGAAATAATATTGTTTGATTAATAATTAATCAGAAATTAATTGGATTAATTTCTGTGACATTAATTGGATTAATCAGGAGGTCAGGGATTAAAGTCGTACAAATTCAATAGTTGAATTGCGGCGCGCGGCGCGCAAATGTAAAGGCTGCGACGCGCGTACATATCCGTACGAATTCAATAGTTTGAATTGCGGCGCGCGGCGCGCAAATGTAAAGGCCGCGGCGCGCGTACACATAATCCGGAAAATGGGCTGCAGCTAGGGTTTCTAGCTTTACCCTTTGGTTCCCTATAAATAGGGAACCCTAGGCCTCATTATCAGTTGCTCATTCTATTGTTTCTCTCTGGAATCTCGATCCATAATCCTCTCGGCTTGGGTGTGATCTCATTTGAGGCAGGATATTTTTGCTGCTCAGCTTCCAGAAAATTCTAAAAGGTTGGTTTCTCTAATTTTATTCTTTTAGTTAATTTTCTTATGGCCTTTAGTTTTTGTTATATGTTCAATTAGAAGAAAACATAGATCTTTATAGGTTGCATGTGAACTTAGGTTATTTAGTTCATGGTTTGCACAAAACCTTTCAGTGGTATCAGAGCCTGTTTTGTTTTCTTGTTGAATTGTTATAACTGTTTTAGGGTTTAAAGCCTATAAACCCTAATTTTGCTAAGGATCGATTTCTAGGATTAGGGCTTTGGAAACCCTAATCCCCCCTTGCCTATTTCGAAAATTGTAATTAGGGTTTTAGAAGGTTTTCTATTTTTGGTAACTTTATTTGTTAATTAAATGGATAACCTTAAACCCCATTATTTGAATTCGATTTTTAGGGGGTTTAGGTTAGGTTTTAATTAATTTGATTAATTTGGATAAACCTATCTTCATTTGAATTAATTTAATTAATTGTTAATTAAAAGATAATTCAAAAGGATTTAATTAATTTAAAATATTGCGAAATTAATAGAAAATCCGGGAAAAATATTTTAAAATGTTTAAAATATTTAGATTTAATTAATTTAATTAATTGGTAATTAAAATTGATTAAATCGAATTTAAGGTTTAATTTAATTCAAAATTTAATTGTTAAATTTGGTAAAATTAAAAGATAAACCTTGAATATTTTAAAGGGTTTTAAAATACATCTTATATATATTATTAAAAGTTAATACTATATATATATGAGATAAATTTGGTTAGTCAAATCAATAGTAGGTGGAGCGCGTGTGGTTTACCGGCACACCAATGGGGGTTCATAAAGAGTGGCAATGGGTGTCTCGGGTGTTATCATTGTTGATGGAGCGTGTGTGGTTTACCGGCACATCAATTTGAGATGATAATGGACCCCGAGAGTACCAAGCTAATTTGCATGGTTATTCACACCCGGTTTGTGATCCTCGGCATCCCAGTCACAAACGGTGGGGCATATCCGAGATTAAACATGCTATTGAACAGTTCAATAAATCTCATAAGAAACTAGGAATTCCATTTATAATAAGATTATTTTTCCGCGGTGGAATTGGCTGAATCGTCATTCGCCTACCTTTATAAAAATTTGCTTATAGATTACGGCATCCCTCTTCTATGTTGCAAATTGTTATAGTTGGATCCTAGCCTTATTTTATATTGGGTTATTATAAGGACCGACAAGTATCTAATTAAACTTACCTTCTTTTATAGATGTCTTCTGCTGATCAATCCGCTCCCCACTCAAACTCCAGTGTTCCCTCAATCCTCTCATTATGTTCCAAGGTTCAATTGAACGGGACAAACTACAATGACTGGATTAGAAATATCAAGATGGCTCTGAGGTACGAGAACAAGGAGTATGTCCTCGAGACCGAGCTTGTCGATATTGACCCTGAAACTGCTACTCCCGAGGAAATTTCCTTGTACCAAAAACATTATGATGATGCGACCAAAGTGGCCTGCATCATGATCGCCACAATGAACCCCGAATTGCAAAGAATATACGAAGACTACTGGCCCTTTGAGATGCACAAGGAGCTTGCGGAAAAGTTCCGTAAGCAAGAGCGCATCGAGAGGTGCGAGGTGGTCAAGGACTTCACGAACAGCAAACCTAAAGATGGAGAGTCCATCTGCACTCATGTGCAAAGAATGCAAGGTTACGTGGAGCGGCTTAGAAAGCTTGCGATGCCTGTTCCGGAGCAGTTGGCCATTGACATAGTGCTTAACTCGTTACCGAGTTCTTATGACCAGTTCAGGCTGGCTTATCATTTGAACAACAATCAGGCTAATATGACTGAGTTGCATCACATGCTTCGAGTAGCTGAGGACGGGATGAAGGGTAAAAGTGTACCCTCGGTTAATCAGCCCGTCCTAGCCATCGGAAGTGGCAAAGGAAAGAAAAGGAAAGGCCCTCCTAAGCAAAATTGGAGGGAAAAGGTTCAGGTCGGGTCATCCAGTAATGGCTCGAGAACCAAGACTTCCCACATTCCTTGTGTGGCCAACCCTGATGAGGCCAACTGTTTTTACTGCAAAGAGAAGGGCCATTGGAAGAGAAGCTGCCCCAAATACTTACAGGATGTCAAGGATGGGAAAGTAAAGCCATCGACAGCAGGTATGTACACTATCTCTAAAAACTCACCATCTTCTAATTCTTGGGTCCTTGATACAGGATGTGGTTTTCACATTTGTTCTGATCTGCAGGGCCTAAAGGAAAGCAGGGAGGTGGAGCACGGTAGACTGAACTTGATCATGGGCAATAGGAGATCGTCCCCTGTTACCAAGATCGGCGTTTACAGTTTAGTGCTTAGTAGTGATGTTAGTATAGAGTTATTTAATTGTTGCTATTCGCCAGAAATGGCAAGAAACATTATTTCATTTCACGCATTGTTCAGACAAGGATTTCAATTTTCTTTTGATAATAAAATTGGTTCGATTTCTGTTTTCAAAAATGGTATTTTGATTTTTACTGCTTATCCTTGTGATGGTGTGTATGAAACTGTTGAATGTGTTGACAATTTAGGACATAGTGTAAATTATATTGATTCTACCAGTGGTGTAGAAAAGGCATGTCTGTGGCATAGTCGGCTCGGGCACATCAGCAAGAAACGCATCGCCCAACTCCAAAAGGATGGAGTGTTGGAATCATTCGACCTTAGGTCGGATGATGTATGCGAATCTTGTCTGTTGGGCAAGATGACTAAATCACCTTTCAAAGGGTCTTTTGAAAGAGGTGAGGGTCTGCTGGACATCATTCACACGGATGTGTGTGGTCCATTCAGATCAACCACAAAGGATGGCACGCGGTTCTACGTGACCTTTACCGACGATTTTAGTAGATACGGTTATATCTACTTGATCAAGCACAAGTCGGACACCTTTGAAAAGTTCAAAGAGTTTAAGAACGAAGTAGAGAATCAATTAGGCAGGAAGATAAAGATGCTCAGGTCCGACAGAGGCGGAGAGTATCTAAGTATCGAGTTCCTAGACTATCTAAAGGAGTGCGGAATAGTTTCGCAGTTGACACCTCCAAGGACACCACAGTTGAATGGTGTTGCAGAGAGGCGCAACCGAACCCTGTTGGACATGGTTCGTTCCATGATGAGTCGAGCTTCACTTCCCATTCACTTCTGGGGGTATGCCTTAGAGACTGCCGCCCATATCCTCAATCTTGTCCCAACTAAGAAGGTTGCTAAAACACCTCATGAGATGTGGACGGGGAAAGTTCCCTCGTTAGCACACATCAAGGTCTGGGGTTGTGAGGCTTTCGTTAGACGAGAGACTCAAGACAAACTCGCAGACAGAAGCGAAATGTGTTTCTTCCTTGGTTATCCCAAACAGTCATTTGGATATCTATTCTACAGACCGAGCGAGGACGTGGTCTTTGTAGCTAGACGAGCAGTCTTTCGAGAGAGAGAGCTCATATTCAAAGAGGACAGTGGGAGTACCATTGATCTGGAAGAAATTCAAGAGTCATCAGATGACGCAACCTTAGGAGAAACTAGCAACCAACAAGAGGAAGAAGTTCCTGTTGGTCCGACAGATGTATCCTTACCTCTTAGGCGTTCCGGTAGGGTTAGCATGCCACCCGAGTTTTATAGGTTCCATATAACTTCGGATGGGGACACGTTTGTCAGTGATAGGACACTGATAAATTTGGATGAACCAGCTAACTACCAGGAAGCAGTGGCGGGCCCTGAGTCTGCCAAGTGGAAAGAGGCCATGGATAGCGAGATCAAGTCCATGTATGACAATCAAGTTTGGAACTTGGTTGACAACGTACCGGGTCGAAAGACAGTCGGGTGCAAATGGATCTTCAAGAAGAAGACCGACATGGACGGAAAAGTACACACTTTCAAGGCAAGACTGGTTGCGAAGGGCTTTACTCAAACCCCAGGGGTTGACTATGACGAGACCTTTTCACCAGTAGCCAAGATAAAATCTATTAGGATTATGCTGGCCATAGCTGCATTTCATGACTATGAAATTTGGCAGATGGACGTCAAAACCGCCTTCCTTAATGGAAAGTTGACTGAGGATGTCTACATGAATCAGCCAGAGGGTTTTGTCGATGCAAAGTATCCTGATAAGGTGTGTAAGCTTGAGAGATCAATCTATGGATTGAAGCAAGCTTCTCGCAGCTGGAATCTTTGTTTCCATGAGAAAGTCAAAGAGTTTGGTTTCTCTAGGAGCGAGGATGAGTCCTGCGTATATGTCAAGGCTAGTGGGAGTATAGTCACCTTTCTGGTGCTGTATGTCGATGACATACTGCTCATGGGAAACGATATTCCAACCTTGCAAGGTGTCAAGGCTTGGCTTGGGAAATGTTTCGCCATGAAGGACCTAGGAGAGGCTGCCTATATTCTCGGGATAAGAATATTGAGAGATAGGAAGAAGAGACTAATTGGACTTAGTCAGGGTACATACTTGGAAAAGGTACTGAAAAGGTTTAGTATGGAAAATTCCAAGAAGGGAGAGCTACCTATCCAAAGTAATGCAAAATTGAGTAAGACTCAAAGTCCGAGTACATACGAAGAAATAGCTGAAATGAGTCGGGTACCTTACGCTTCGGCTGTAGGATCGATCATGTACGCTGTGACGTGTACTTGCCCTGACGTGGCCTTTGCCTTGAGCATGGTCAGTCGGTACCAGGGTAACCCTGGAAGGGCGCATTGGATAGCTGTAAAGAATATACTCAAGTATCTGCGAAGGACAAAGGACATGGTGTTGGTCCTTGGAGGCAGTGATACATTGAGAGTTGAAGGATATACGGATGCCAGTTTTCAGACAGATAGAGACAGTGGTCGGTCTCAGTCTGGCTGGGTATTCATTCTGAACGGAGGAGCAGTAACTTGGAAAAGTTCCAAGCAAGATACAGTGGCTGATTCTACTTGTGAATCAGAGTATATAGCAGCAAGTGAAGCGTCTAAGGAAGCGGCTTGGCTGAAGAACTTCATCGGTGACCTTGGAGTAGTCCCGAGTATTCAGGAGCCCGTGGAACTGTTCTGCGATAACGAAGGTGCGGTCGCCTTGACAAAGGAACCGCGAGACCATGGAAAGTCCAGGCATATCGACAGAAAGTACCACTACATAAGGCATAAGGTAGAAGAAGGTCACCTCGTGGTAAAGAGGGTATCATCGGAAGATAATCCTGCAGATCCCTTGACAAAGGCTCTGAGTAGGATTAAGCATAATCAGCATGCTAGGAGCATTGGATTAAGAGATGATATAAAGTTTATGTAAATTAGATAGGTTTCGAAACTTGTAACAATGTATTGTATTTGACTCTTGTGATTCAATAATAGAGATTTATTAATGAGTAATGGTTTACTACTTCTGTCAATACTTTATCATTGTGTTTTATTTTGCATGTTTTACTTCCTGAATAATTGGATTATTCAAATATCCACAGTCGATTACACTTTTTGGGAGTAAGTGTGAAGTAAGACTGTCATGAATTGGTAATAGATTGTCTAAGGAGTTAGACATTGCAATTGGACTGCTGCACCATTCGTGAGTACTTGGAAATGGATTTTTTGAGTATTGGATAAACCCGCGCTCAATGGATTGCTTCATGGATTTCATCACGAGCAATGTTGAGACGATAATATCTTTTGATCTTTAAGCTAAGACATATGAGTTATGATTTATTAGACGGTTGTTCATTGATAATATGAAAACGCATCGGTAACTCGGTGTTATAAAACGTATTGTTGTGAGTGATTTGTCTGGTAAATGACATAAGTATATGAGTCGAAGCTTATTCGTCCCTTGACCCTAACGGGGAACAGATATCTGTAGGCCTCTCGATGAATTTGAAGTTGACTAAAATGGTTGGCCAACCGGGACTAAATTGGTAGTCTAAGAGTCATATGCAAATCGGATATCGAGGAACAGTGAATCAGACCAGGATTGACTTTAATCCATGTCTTGAGTCTGAAAATATCTTGTTGGACGGAGGATCATCTGATCACTTATCTATGGATAGAACTGATTAGATCAGAGTTTGGCAGTGGTTTCTAGGAAGCTAAAAGTGCTGGTTAATTAGAGGTTAAATTGGTAATTATAGTCATAGACTTATCCAAGTGGGAGACTGTTGGATTAGGTGTCTAAGCCATGACTAATAATTAGTATTTGCCTAATTAATAGTAGCACAGTCCATTTGGGTTGCCCTCATGGCTGGAGGTTTGTTGGAAAGTTAAGTAGAGAGAGAGGATTGATTTATTATATGACTAATAAATCAAGATATTGTTTGTTAATATATTATGGAGATAATATATTAATTAGAAATAATATTGTTTGATTAATAATTAATCAGAAATTAATTGGATTAATTTCTGTGACATTAATTGGATTAATCAGGAGGTCAGGGATTAAAGTCGTACAAATTCAATAGTTGAATTGCGGCGCGCGGCGCGCAAATGTAAAGGCTGCGACGCGCGTACATATCCGTACGAATTCAATAGTTTGAATTGCGGCGCGCGGCGCGCAAATATAAAGGCCGCGGCGCGCGTACACATAATCCGGAAAATGGGCTGCGGCTAGGGTTTCTAGCTTTACCCTTTGGTTCCCTATAAATAGGGAACCCTAGGCCTCATTATCAGTTGCTCATTCTATTGTTTCTCTCTGGAATCTCGATCCATAATCCTCTCGGCTTGGGTGTGATCTCATTTGAGGCAGGATATTTTTGCTGCTCAGCTTCCAGAAAATTCTAAAAGGTTGGTTTCTCTAATTTTATTCTTTTAGTTAATTTTCTTATGGCCTTTAGTTTTTGTTATATGTTCAATTAGAAGAAAACATAGATCTTTATAGGTTGCATGTGAACTTAGGTTATTTAGTTCATGGTTTGCACAAAACCTTTCATCGCCGCCACCATCAACCTGCCCACACTCGGATTCCATGATTTATTCTTCTCACGCCTAATGTGAAATCAGAAGATAAAGGATTCCATGATCTTGATTCTTGATCTTGATTTATTCCAGGATTCTGCCACCATCAACCTGCCCACACTCGGATTCCATGATTTATTCCAGGAATCCATGATCTTGATTCTTGCATATTATGGTAATTTTTTGTGCAATCAGAAGATAAAGGAATAGAGAATAAAGTCTAGAGTTCGATTTAAAGACAATCATTCACACAGAATGTCATTCTCAACTTGATGAATTACAACTAGAGAAGAATTCTAATGTTGCAGGGCAGATTTTGATGAATTTCAATGCAATTATTCTGGCAGAATTTCATTCTGACAGAATGTAATTCTCAACTTGATGAATTTCAATGCAATTATTCTGGCAGAATATGTATACTATGTACTTCATTCTAACAGAATATGTAAGTATGATTTTGTATGATTGTGTAATTCATTCTAATAGAATGTTTATCTTATTTTTATATTTATCTGATTTTTATGACTTTTTAATTCATATAAGTATGATTTTGTAACTCATTCTACTAGAATGGTTAACTTACTTTGAAAATGTACACTAACATTCTATAAGAATATCAGTTTATGATGTACGATTTTGTAATTCATTTTAATAGAATGGAACAGATTAAGAATTCAGGATAAGAATCAAAATTAATTTTACATCTTTGTTAGAATTGTTACAAAACTGAATTTTGAATTTGAAAATAAATTTGAATTTGAAAATTAATTAAAATTCGAAATTAATCCCATGAAAATCTCACATTCCATAATTGAAAAAGCATAAAAAGTCCATATTACCCTTTAGAATGATATAATTAGAAAGTTGATATTTCTTTTAATTAAAAATATATAATATTCTGTTATTAATCACAACCATTGATGATTATGATTCTACGCTTCTGATTGGGTCTTACGTCCACACAATAATTGTGGATCTTAATATAACCTAGCCCTATATATATATATATATATATATATATATATATATATATATATATATATATATATATATATATATATATATATATATATATATATATATATATATATATATATATATATATATATAGTAAAGATCAAATGAGAACCAATATTTTCATGAGAACCAATGAACCAATTATTGACCACTAGATCAGAAAAATGGAAGGCCAGGATGATAGATGGCAGTTACGTAATTATCAACAATTTTAATGGTATCTTTGGTTTTTAAATGGCAACCAGAAGGGCATATCAGGCATTAAAATTACAAACCCTACAATTAAGCAAAACTGATTTAAATTAAAAAAGGAAATTATTCTATATTCTTTATCTCTCTTCCCGTCTCTCTTTCTCTCACTATTATCTCATTCACGATTTCACATATTCATCGTATGAATATCTCTTGCCTCTCTCTCTATATTGTCGTCCTCCCGGATCTCTCTCCGCCTACCTGCTATTTCCCAGATCAAACCACGATCACCGCACCGGCTCGCCTTTGCTTCTGTTGAGCGCCATCGCAGGCGAATCCATTGGAGCCATCGGAGTCGCTGCTCTCTCTCCGCCATTAACGCCGCCTTCTTGTTCCTCTGTAATATTTCCTCCGATAGGTTTCTTAAACCACAGGTGATCGTGGTTGGAGCAACAGTAATGGCGGTTGCGAACCCTCAATGCCCAATCGCCTCTAAAGCCTCTCCTGTTTGCAAACCCTGATTAACAACTCATAAATTTGGAATTCCAGGTATAATTGTCATCAATTATCTTTTTGGATTTCTAGGTTTTGAAACGCATCTGTTGTGGTTTTGAATTAGTAATTTCTGACACGAAAAATGTATCTACAAATGGCTCAAACAAAGATTAATTGATGGTTTTGGTAGTCTCATCAGCCATAACGAGAAGTTGTATTCTCTCTTACAAGACTTCTTATCAAATCATCTATAAAAAAAAATCTTGATTTCGCAGGCACACAATTTGCGTACTCATCTTTTTCTCTTGGGGATTTCTCTTAGGGTTTGATTATCATGCTGATTCTTTACCGGAGGTCAACCTTTATTCATATTTTTGTTGAATCTCATGTTTTTCTTTATGTTATTTCTTAACTTCCCATCTCCATTCATTTCTGGATTGGGTCTTCCACTTACACAATTGCCAATCGTTTCTGAGAAACAGCCGGAGGTGCCGCCTGCTCCCGGACAACCGCCACCGACCGCCGCTTCTACGACAAAGCAAGATTCAATCCCTATCTCCGGATCAGGTATTGGCATTACTCCGCCTGAAGCGACCAATCCGTACGTGGTGGCTGCTCCCGCGCGGGTATCTTCCAAAAAGAGTGAGTTTGCCTCCGAATTTGATATGCATTTTTGTTTATTTTGTGCGTATTTGCATATGTGCGTATTTGTATATACGCATACATGCAAATATGCATATATATATATGTGGATATGCGTGAGTTATAGCATTGTACTTATGGATTTCTTTTTCTATTTGTTTGTGCACATGTGGGCGTATTTGCATATATGTATACATATATGTGCATATGTGTATATGCATGTGTATATGTGCACGTGCATACATATATGTGCATATACATGCATATGTGTATATGCATGTGTATATGTGCACATATTGTTGGATTAGGTGTCTAAGCCATGACTAATAATTAGTATTTACCTAATTAATAGAAGCACAGTCCATTTGGGTTGCCCTCATGGCTGGAGGTTTGGTAGAAAATTCGGTAGAGAGAAAGGTTGATTTATTATAGAATTAATAAATTAACAGGAATTAAATATATGGTTTATTAATATATTAAAGTCATAATATATTAATTAGAAACTATATTAATTAATTAGGAATTAATCCAGAATTAATTGGATTTAATTTGGGGATTAGATTAATTAATTAAAGGTGCAGGGACTAAAACTGTAATTATTCAATAGTTGAGTAAGTGACAGTGGGAGTGACCAGTGGATTTCGATTTCTATATATGGTATATAAAAATTTCGAAATTAATATAAAAGGATAAATAGGAGTTTGAATTATAAGATAAAATGTTTATCTTATTTGAATTCAAAAAGGTTTATCTCTAAGGTTTATCAACTGGCCATTTGGAAACTATAAATAAGGGTTCCCAGGCATCATATATTCACGCCACTTTTCATATACTCTCTCTCTGGATTTTCGTGACCCCTCTCCTCTAGCTTGGGTGTGATCTCATTTGAGGCAGGATAATTTTGCTGCTCAGCTTCCAGAAAATTCTAAAAGGTTGGTTTTTCTAATTTTATTCTTTTAGTTAATTTTCTTATGGCCTTTAGGTTTTGTTATATGTTCAATTAGAAGTAAACATAGATCCTTATAGGTTGCATGTGAACTTATGTTATTTAGTTCATGGTTTGCAGAAAACCTTTCACATATGTGCATATGTCTGTTCAAACGTATGTGCACATATGCATATGTATATCAATTTGTTCATATACACACATGTACGTATTTGTATATATGTATAAAATGATGTGCATTGGTTCATATGTGTATATGCATGTATGTATTTATTTTAATGTTTTTAAATATACATTTATATTAGTTTTTATAATGTTTTGCAGATTTTGAAGAATTTGTCAATCAAATTGAAGAATTGAAAAGTGACAAACTAAAAAATGAAGATATCATGAAATTATGTTTTTTATATTTTTTGTATGTATTGTTCGTTATTTTTAATAAATTTGTATGTATCGTTCAAAACAGTTGTATATTATTGTTTTTAATAAATCGATTTTTTGTTGTTTGCATTCATAAAAGAATATGTATATATGAATTTCGAAAATATGTATATATGCACCTACGAATATGTAATATATGCACCTGGAAATAAATAATTTATGTGCATATATGCACCTGCGAATATGTATATTTGCACCTACGAAAACATGCATATATGCACCTGCGAAAATTTGAAAAATCTGAAAACGAAAATTTGATTTATAAAAAGAAAATTTGTTTTTTTTTTGAAATTTGAATATTCAAATCTAATAGGCTTAATTTTTAGGAGATGGTTATTGTTGTTGCCAAAAATAAAAAAATTTAGTATTAAATGAGATTTGTTAAATGACTATCATGCCCTTTTATGATTCAACCAATTAGAAGAGTTCTCTAGTTCTCATGAAAATTTTGGTTCTCATTTGATCTTGACCATAATATATATATATATATATATAAATTATATATATATATATAATATTATATATATATATATATATATATATATATATATAATATATATATATATATATATATATATATATACATATACATATACATATATATATATATATACATATATATATACATATACATATATATGTATATATATATGTATATATATATATGTATATGTATATGTAATATGTATATATATATATATATATATATATATTA